>JAQIYA010001972.1:0-11071 GCA_034699355.1 Microtritia minima
ATGCTATTATTAGCGCAGTCAAGTTAAATATTACAACTTAATGTTTTGCAATATGCATATTTTAAAATACTTGTTTGTAAAATTTTAACAAATATTCAAAAATAGTTTCCTTATTGTTTAGACAATCTTAAAAACATATAACGAAATATAAATAATATATATATATTTATTACACTTATATAACAATATATGAATAACACAAATATACAAGAGTAAATATTTATTCAATACGAAATATATTGCATTTAATATTATTCATATAAAATTTAAATTTTTAAAATTAAAATTTAAAATCAAAATTTTGCAAAATTAAAATGTTTACTCTATTTTGATTAAGCCTTAGTTTTGATATTTTAATTTGCTGTGCTATATTTGATTTATTATATATTAAGTGAGTTTAAAACATTCATTTAATTAAATTAAATATAAACTTGTAAATACAAGAAGAAAAAATGAAAGACAAACTACTGCTAAATTCCGAGCCAACATGTTTTGTAAGTTAAACATTAAGACCAAATATCCTGTATTTTGACAAACTTAACCAAACCTAACTTATTTATAAAGTGATCTAATATTATAGAAATTTTAAATTGAATGTTAAATAATGCTTTATGAATTATTTATAAAAAATTAATAATATTTTTAAACATAAATTGTGAAATTCAAACCATTCTTTATAGCATAACAAAATTCTACACAATTAAAAAAAATTCTTCCCTCGTCTATGAATGTAGTCGAATCTAGTCTTGTGTATGTGTAGTCTAGTGTTATTTTATATCACTTTGTGTTTTAATTCGTTACATTGTTTTGACAATAATAATAGGCTGCACATAGATTTTAGATGTCTATCTGTCTATTCGTAACCATTCATTTTCCTTCCACTGATAAAGAAAGATAATGTCAAGTGATTAGATATTTAGATATTCTAATTCATATGTTCAATATTTTAAATAAATTAATCCATCGGTAAAAAACACATTAGTTTACTGAATTTTGATTGAGTCCTAAGTGAGAACTAAATATTGGAATAATTTTTTTTATCAATTAAATCTTAGAGATGAAATTTATTGCCAAATTTGCAAACAACTAACAAACAATCAAAGCAAGAGTTCCCACGCGCGCGGTTGGATATTATTATCGCTTTGTGTTGGATGTTTTGCACCATCAGAAAAGGTATAGTGATTTCAGTTTACCGCCATTAATATGAGTATAGTTTTTTACTTTAAAATACAGTTAAAACTGATAAAATGAAGATGCAATTCGTAAATCACAAATATATTACTTATTACTCATATATTACTCACAAATTTTATATTGCATTTTACTTTAATATGTACGATAATTAAACTGCTTTTAATGATAATATAAGCTTATTAGTATAAAAATTTTATTAGCTATTTGTTTTTATAATATAATGAACATTTACGTTTACAATTCCAAAAGATTTCTTGAATATTTTGTTGCCTTTAAATTGAGAATTTACTTTTCGAAGTGCGTTGAATTTCAATTTTGTTTACCAAATTTTGCAATTATATTTGGATTTTGGAATAACTCATTGAAAAGTTGAAATATTTTCAACCTATAAGTTAAATATAAAATATCTTCATTTTATTTATTTAAACACATTTTCTGATATCGAGATTTGGTATATAAATATTTAGCGTCAATACTTGCATAAACCATATAAAAAATATTGTTATAAATATTTAAATTAATTACAATTTATGAAATAAATGTATTTATATTTTTCTAGTTTGTAAAATATCTGCTCAATTTTATAAGAGAAGGACCTCCGGGTTATGCTCCTTATTGTGAGGATAGGCTTCGGAGGACATTTGGCAACGGAACTCGTGGTCAACCGCCGTCTTGGTTAGAGTTGCAGGCGACCAAATCGAAAAAGCCACTAATGCTTCCCATCACGTTCATGGATGGCAATACCAAAACATTATTGGCTGATTCTGCCACCACTGCGCGAGAATTGTGCGCTCAATTATCAGAGAAGATCGGATTAAAAGATCAGTTCGGGTTTTCCCTTTACATAGCGCTGTTCGACAAAGTGTCGTCGTTAGGAAGCGGTGGTGAACACGTTATGGACGCTATATCTCAATGCGAACAATATGCCAAAGAACAGGGCGCTCAAGAGAGGAACGCCCCGTGGAGGTTGTTCTTCAGGAAAGAAATATTTGCTCCGTGGCACGACCCGACCGAAGACTCGGTGGCCACCAATTTGATATATCAACAAGTGGTTCGAGGCGTCAAATTTGGTGAATATAGGTGTGAAAAGGAGGATGAATTAGCTATGATTGCCGCTCAACAGTTTTATGTGGAATATGGCGACGATTTTAAGTTGGATAAAGTAATTTCCATTCTTAGCAATTATATTCCCGATCATTGTCTTCAAACAAATGAAAAGTCTATCGAAAAATGGGCCACTCTTATAATAGCAGCTTATAAGAAGGTTTGTTCTACTATTAATGATGATTTAAGTTATAGTCTTTCTTTGATTTTTTAGAGTTATTATTATAAAGAGAAAGTGTCTCACTTGAAAATGAAGGAAGACATAGTGGAGTACGCCAAATACAAATGGCCCCTTCTGTTTTCGCGCTTTTACGAAGCACTTCGAGTTAGCGGTCCTGTTTTGCCTAAAAACGATGTTATAATTGCGATCAATTGGACAGGAATTTATATGGTTGACGATCAGGAACAAGTGTTGTTAGAGCTTTCTTTTCCTGAAATAACAGCTGCGATTAGTCAGAAAAGTGGGCGACCTTTTATGCAAAACTTTAACTTAACCACAGTTCGAGGAGAAGAGTTTACTTTTCAGTCGCCTAATTCTGAAGATATTTGTGAACTCGTTAGCTTTTTCTTAAATGGCCTTAAAAATAGATCAAAGTTCGTTATTGCCCTGCAGGACCACAAAGCTGATGGTCCTTCAGCCTTGTCTTTCAATCAGGGAGATCTAATGATTTTAGAAGACGGTCACAATGGAGAGTCAGTATTTAAAAATAGTTGGGTGATTGCAAAGTTGGAGAAAACTAATGAAAAAGGAGATATACCTTCAGAAAGCGTATATGTGTTGCCAACAACTACAAAGCCTGCCACTAGTATTTTATCGGTATTTAGTCAGGACAATCTCGATGAAGGAAGTCGGCATCTGTTTAACTATCCCCAAGTAAACGGTTTTGATGCCCATGAAAAGCCGCATACTTTAGAAGAATACGCAATCGATTATTTCCGTCCGCCACCCAAACACACATTACAGCGAACTCTTACCTTCTCTTCTGCTCGAAAGCGAAATGTCGACCAATTGTGGAGGCATTCGAGAGAACCCATTAAACAGCCTTTGCTTAAAAAGTTGTTAAACAAAGAAGACCTAATACAGGAAAGTTGCTTCGCATTCAATGATATCCTTTTTACATTATTATTTTATATGTTTAACTTTATATATATAACTTTTATTGTTAAATTCCTTAACTCCTTTGCACCTATTCTCAAATATATGGGAGATCTTCCTTCTAGACGCACGCGAAGTGGCAATGATTTAACGGACCAAATTTTTGAAGGACCTTTAAAATTTGTAAGATATACTATTAGTACATGACTTATTATGTTGAATGAGAAAATTATTTTTAAAAAAATTAGGATATATTACGAGACGAGATTTACTGCCAAATAATGAAACAACTTACGGATAACAAAAATAGGTAAATTTAATATATTTTTTCGGTATTTAATGTATTGATAGATAAATGGTTAATATTAATAATAATACAATGATTAGGTTAAGCGAAGAAAGAGGATGGGAGTTGATGTGGCTCGCGAGCGGACTATTTGCTTCAAGTCAAACGTTGCTCAGAGAATTAACTCTATTTTTACGAACAAGAAGACACCCGATAGCTATAGATTCGCTTCAAAGGTTGCATAAAACTCTCAGGTAATATATTTTATTGAAATATATGTTTGATTTAGTATCACTTCGATTTCAATTTTAAAACTCGATATATAACCATAGAAACGGACAGCGCAAATATCCGCCACATTTAGTCGAAGTGGAAGCTATTCAACATAAAACAACACAAATTTTTCATAAAGTTTATTTTCCCGATGATACCGATGAGGTATTTAATAGCTTAATTTAATAACATTATATTGAATAACTAATAAAATCAATTATTTATAGGCTTTCGAAGTTGATTCGAGTACAAGAGCGAAGGACTTTTGTTTAGATATTGGTCAGAGACTAAATCTTAAGACAGCAGAAGGATTTAGTTTATTTGTTAAAATTGCTGATAAAGTAATCAGCGTTCCTGAAGGAGACTTTTTCTTCGATTTTGTTCGACATTTGACTGATTGGATTCGAAAGGCACGACCTTCTAGAGACGGTTTGTGATATGACAATAGTTATTAACTAAATAATCAAATATTTTTATTTCAAAAATTAATTAAATGTTATTATTAGGTTCGGTGCCTCAATTCACTTATCAAGTTTTTTTCATGAAGAAATTATGGACAAATACTATTCCGGGAAGGGATCGAAATGCAGATATTATTTTTCATTATCATCAAGTATTAAATTGATATTTTTATTTTATAAATAGACCAAACATAACATTATGCTTGATTTAATAGGAACTTCCGAAATTGTTACGCGGTTATCATAAGTGTTCGAAAGAAGATGCAGCAAACTTAGCAGCACTTATATTAAGAGTTAGATTTGGCGAAAGTAAAGCCGAATTACAAGCGATTCCGTAAGTTAAGAATTCTCATATTAATCACATTTTTGGTAGAATTTTCTCCTTATATAATCCATTTGTGACCGTCACTTTTTTATCAAATATATCTTTTAAGTTGACCAAAATAGCTGACAAATATATGTATATAATAAATTAAAAGAAAAGTATTGTTAAATATACAAACACAAGCGGAGTGTGTTTTACTAAAATCATTTACGAATATTCTCCCTATATTTTTATGCAGCATCTAAATGTTTATATTTAAATCATAATTAATTGAATTGAATGTGTTTATTTTAAAATAGCAATATTTTACAAGAACTTGTACCGATTGATGTCGTCAAAGCTCAGAATCCAAATGATTGGAAAAAGGTATTGTTTATTCATTTATTTTTGTATTTTCTCGACTCATTATATCAGACATAACTTATTTAAATATTTGCTAAGTATAGTTTTAAAATAAGTGTATATCTGTATATCTGGTTTTAATTATTAATCTATTTTATTTAAAATTAGAGCATTATATCGGCATACAATCAAGAAAATGGATTAAATTCAGAAAATGCTAAAATATCTTTTCTTAAATACGTGTTTAAATGGCCAACTTTTGGCTCTGCTTTTTTCGAAGTGAAGGTATTGGTAAATAAATTTATAATTTGAATTGAATTAAGCAATTGTGCTCAATTTAGCAAAACGGCGACACCAACTATCCCGAACACCTTCTAATCGCTATCAACAAGAACGGAGTCAGTCTTATAGATCCGGTATCGAAAGACATACTCGTAACGCATCCGTTCACCAGAATATCAAACTGGAGTAGTGGTAACACTTACTTTCACATGACTATAGGAAATCTCGTTCGAGGAAGTAAACTATTGTGCGAAACGCCTCTCGTAAGACATGCCAACTATGTTTGTCACTCACAAATTTACAATTTTATTTTTGCTTTAGGGATATAAAATGGACGACTTGTTAACCTCTTATATCAGTCTTATGCTAAGCAATATGAATAAACAAAAAGTGATGACCCAAAGGCTTAAATAATAAACATAATATCCTTTTTCATTCTAATCACGATTTGTGATAAAACTTTTGTAATTTTATCGTTTTAGATATTTGTCTGTTTTTACTTAAAAATGAAAAATGATTAAAGGGTTTATTTATATTTTATTTATTAATAAAATTTATATTCTTAAATAAAAATCTTTAACTGTATAAACAATTTAAATTGTATCAAAAATAATTTTAATCCTAATAATTGTTGGTCAATGCATTCCTATGTATAATATTTTTTGACTTTTTTTGCATTCTAAACTGTATAATTTCAAAATAACTATTTTGCATTCATATTCTTTTTAATAGCTGTTATACAAAACTGAGACCAATGGTTTTATGAAACTCACGAGTTCTTAATAATGCACAAAAAAATAATAATAATAGAGTCATATATTCAATGAGATGCGAGCAAATAGTATTCACAGCGATGGCGATTCTCAATAACACTGATAAGTTATATTTCACAGCATTTCAATATAAATATATTATTATTTAAGGAAACGCTAATAAGTTCATTATTTGTTTTTGAATGAGTTTTTGTTAAAAAACTACCTCAAACTGTCTTCTAAAGCTTAACTTTTTGGAAATAATCTTTAAAAAACGGAAAGAATACCTATTATTTTGGGAAAATTTGGAATTTATAAAACACTTATCTTGAAAGTATTAAGTGTTCAAACAATTCATATATAAAGGTTTGCTAAGTATGTTTGACTTTTTCGAATTCTTAATAGACATGTTTGCCTCATTAAAGTGCTAATATTCCAAAAATGATAATTATAAGCTTAAGTTAAAAAGTTAGGCCTTAATAAAGAAGTTCAACTAAAAAGTAGACAATTTTGAGCTCCATTTATTTATATTTATATGAGAGTCTATCCAAAATTAACCAATAGTCTCACCACATGTGCCCATTTAGTCGATGTTAGTTAAATAAATGAGAGCTCAATATAATGTGTTTAAGGCTTAATACGTTTTATTAAATAATTATAAATTAAGGACTGGTGTAAACATCGGACTTGACTAACAATAATAAATTAATTATAATAACCCACTCATTACGGCTTTAAGGGTCTTCCCTGACTGATGGTCTTGTGGTCTTAAGAGAGAACCCCACCGTACTTACCATTTACCGCCGAGATTATGGTCTTCTCTTCCATACTTCGGTGGTCTTGTCGGCCACGACTGTCGTCGGACTCACGAGTCAGTGTCACTGGTCTTACGATAACTGCCGGAATTGCAGGCCTGTCCGCACGACTGAGGACTTACGAACGAAACGCAATGAGTGTCGAAAGACATACTCAACTAAAGCCACACAACAACTGCCTTACAAAGGCTTAGAGTTAGAGTTGGTCTTATAAAAGTTAGATTATAAAAACAGTGATGAGAATGAAAGGTAAACATTAAAAGTTGAAGTGATTTTTACACAGTTTAATATTAAATAAATTGATGAATGAGTATGAATATGAGTATGAATGAGTTTGAACGGTGACGATCGTGAATGATGACCATCTGTGCATCGCATACACGTGTTAGATCGAGCTTTCGAAACGCAAGCATTTGCTCGATAATAGTTAATCTTGATTTCAAATGAAACAAAACATTATAATCATTATCGTCAATAATAGTTGATCACTCATACGAACCATGAATTATATCTCAATTGCTAATTCCAATTGAGATATAATTTAATATCTTTATAAATCAAAATCAAAATCTTTTTAAAATCAAAATTATATTAAATAATTTCTATTTCTGTTTATTTTTTAAAAAACCCTAATTAATAAAACAGTTATCCATTTGTATTTGTATTTTTGAGTGAAACAGATTTTATTTTAGATTATTTTAGAAGTATCGAAAACTGAATTTAAAAAACAAGATTAATGCCAATTATCTATTACAACAAAGTTTAATGCGGAACTTGAAATAATTTCAACATCAATGACTTAATAGCATTCGTATAATTAAATGTTTTTTCTAAATAAATGTGATGCAAACTTATTTTCTAAAATTTTATTTGTGAAACTTAATTATCAATAGATAAAATGGAAAACTAATTAACGAAAGTCGAAGTCGATTTAAAAAGCAAGTGAACAGACAATCGAAATTTTAATTGTTAGTAAAGTTAATGCTAACTGAGATTTTAAACATAAAAATTTCTCTTAAACTTATTATAAACTATTAAATTTATACTTATGAATCTATTAATTTGGTTTATGTTAGTTATTAAAATATGAAAAGATTGTCTAAACGTTTTCTAATGAAATATAGTAAAATTTTCGACATTTTGTATAAACAAGTTCTTACTTGAGTATCACATAGAATATTCATAAATATATAACAAACATGTTTTACAAGAGTTAACACAAATATAAACCTATGATTCAATATACGTGTTCAATACACGCATTCAAATACATTTAAGGTTTTTGTGTGAATACCGTTATCGCTCACCAATTTAATTCATTAATTCATTTAATTCAATGTAAAGAAATTATCATTTAATGCTTGAATCACTATTCAAAATATGCAAATCATTCAATTTATAATTTTATATCGAAAATATATTATAAATATGAATACAATTACTATAATAAAGACAAAGTAATCCACCAAAAAAACGCTTAACATAAAACAAATGATTTTAATTATTTTTTATGATTGTTTAATTTAATGATAAAATTTGTTAATTTTCCCATTTTTATTTTATTTTTTCAAGACAACACAGTTAAGCAGTGAAACTTTAAAAAAAATTTGAAATCGAGAAAAATATCAACAGCTTATTATAAACTCGTTTAAATTACTGGTTGTCTTTTTTATTCAAATATATAAACACCTAATAATGAGTTTATATCAAATCTGCGACATTCATCGGCATCTCTTCGATCTGAGTGTTGTAAAATTGTTCGATGTCATGCAGGGATCGCTTGTCATCGGTTGTTACAAAGTTGATGGCAGCGCCCTTTCGACCAAATCGTCCTCCGCGTCCAATTCTGCGCATAACAGGACAACATGCCATTTGTGAACAATTGATTTACACCCAACTCGAAGCTAACATACCTATGAATGTAGTTTTCACGATTAGTAGGCAGATCGTAGTTGATGACCAATGAGACTTGTTGAACATCTATACCGCGCGCCAATAAATCAGTTGTGATGAGAACACGACTCGAACCCGAGCGAAATTCACGCATTATAACGTCTCTCTGCTTCTGCTCCATATCGCCGTGCTGTTCAATTTTATGATTATACCCATTAATTATGTTTTTAAGTTATAGAAATAAATAGTATTCAAAATTTTAACAATTGCTTGATTGGCTAACAAAACTATGCGATGGAATGTGTGTAAGCATTTGAGACTAAGCCAACAATAGGAGCAAAATCTCACCCAAAGCAATACAAGTAATCTCCTTCTCAGCGACGAACCACAATCAAATATCAACAACAATGATGTGGTGCTTTTATTATAAGAAGGCATAGCATAAGCAAATGAAAGCGAAGCACTCACCATATGGGAGACAGTGAAGTCTCTTTGCTGCATCTTCTCTGTGAGCCAATCCACTTTCCTACGAGTGTTACAGAATATAACCGCTTGAGTTATCGTTAAAGTTTCATATAAATCGCATAACGTGTCGAATTTCCACTCTTCGCGCTCAATTAAAACAAAAAATTGTTTTATGCCTTCCAGAGTTAATTCTTCTTTCTTAACCAAAATTCGAATCGGTTCTCTCATAAATCTTTTCGTTACTTCTAATACTTCGGCGGGCATTGTGGCCGACAAGAGGATTACCTAATAAGACCAACAACTCATTCAATGCAAGTGTTTAAACAATCATTTCATTTATTTCATATATTTTATATATTTCACACCTGAATATTTTGATTCAGAGTCTTAAACACATCATAGATTTGATCCTTAAACCCTCGGGACAACATTTCGTCGGCCTCGTCCAAAACAAAAATCTTAATATTGTCAGGTCCTAATTAAATAGCGATGCGTTATTGAAAATGCTTAAGTAAATCATTAGCAAAAACGTACTCAAAGCCCGTCTGGTGATCATATCATACACGCGTCCAGGAGTTCCAACAACAATATGGACTCCCATTTCTAATTTGCGCATATCTTCGCGAACGTTTGTGCCTCCAATGCATGCGTGACACTGAGCGCTCATATAGTCTCCTAACGCGAGCACCACTTTTTGAATCTAAGCGCCGATTATACGCATTATACTTAACAATTTCACAATCATTGAGAAACTGGTGATTACCTGCTGAGCGAGTTCTCGAGTGGGCGCTAAGATAAGCGCTTGACATTCATTTAAGGAAGTGTCAATTTGTTGGAGAATAGCTATTGAGAAAGTGGCCGTTTTGCCGGTTCCCGATTGTGCCTGTGCTATCACGTCCATGCCTGCCAACCGAGACAGTGGTCAACAATGGTCAATATGGCTCGACATGTGTCGCAACACTATTATACGTACCTTTAATGCACGGAATGATAGCCCTTTGTTGAATAGCTGAAGGTTTCTCGAAACCATAAGCATAGATACCACGCAAGAGGTCCTCACGAAGATTCATATCATCAAAATTGGAGACGATTTCGTCCCAATTGCTCTGCAAATTGCAAATATTTCTCAATTGAGTTCCCTCTCAATGGTCAACGCGTGACACGAGTCGGACAGCCATTGGTCACACTGAGTCATACCTCGATCACTCCGTCGGGATCCATGCCAGTCGGCCGGTCTTCGCCGTAATCCTCTCCACGATGGCCGTCATCGTTATCGTTAGTGCGAGTCTTCTCTTCGGGTCCGTTTCTGCTGTAATGCCAATCAAAGTGTTAAATATGGACACATTAGTCACTCATTCACGTCACGCCATTTTGGCGTCAATCCATTCAATCCGTTAGAGTCGACACAAAGAGCGCACTCTTCGACACTCAACGACACTCAACGACTCTCATCGACTCTGACCGACAAAGTCGGCCATTCTTTCACATCCATTAACGCATTGTTACCCACTATTATATATTGTTATACATATGATAGTGAGTATTACGCGGCGTACATATCATACTAATAACTAATTAATAGCGGGTTTTGGTATTTACGCCAATCATATGAACTAATTGTTCACTAATTGTTGGCTTATTAAATGAAAAGAAAGGCTGGAAATCGAAATGAAAGAAATGTGTTCTCGACATACCTGTCGTCAAAAGCGCTCGACATGTTTCTCAGTTGTATAATCAATGAATGAGTGAATTGTGCGCACTCTTATGGCTCACGCATAGCATG
>JAQIYA010001973.1:0-11069 GCA_034699355.1 Microtritia minima
GAAGTACCAGTATATGAGCATAAGTGGCATCTATAGAGTTCGCCCGTTATATCATTGTCTGAATATTGCATTTCTGTCGCTCCGATTGGGTTAATAGAGTTCGATGCAAAGTTAATACCGCTCGCGAACAGCGTAGGAGTGGTTCCATTGGTAGCAGCGGTCACATCATTCAGTCTCATGCCTAACATTCCTGAATGTCTCTCAAGTCCTATTCATGTCAACAAAAAAATTAGCGTTAAATGGTTAGCTGTTAATGCCTTCATTAAAATCATTGAATTCAATTAAGCGAATAGAAATAAAACTAATTATATATAATTTAGCGCAATAAACATTTTATTAGTAAATTTAAAATCAGAATAACGGTCACTATTAATTTTTTTTCATTATATAAATATTTGGAAAAATAAGAAACGCTATGAAAGCAAAACTGAATTATATCGTGATTTTATGATCTCGTTTTGATGGCACGCACGCATAAGAATTCGTTATATATTATATATTTAGAAGCAATTTAATCATAAGAATCTCGTTGTGAATGAGTCAAGAAAATTGTTTATTTTCATAAAAATGGTACCTTTTAATCGATGTTTCTTTAGCTTAAAAACTTTATTTAGCATACGTTTAAAGTTTTAGTGATTGGTTTAGAGTAGCGTTACATTAGCATTAAGATAAATGGGGAGAGTTTTTAAACACGAGATTCAAAGTGCGAGTCTCTCTGCCCTCGAAAACGAGAAATGAGTGATTATTAATTAGAAAATTTTGAATCAATTTTGAAAAACAAACAATTAGTCACACGAGAGTCAATAAAAGTCGAAAATGATAATGCGTTTTTGGAAAAATAAGTTTGATTTGTGAAGAAAAAATAAGGTGACGAACAGTGAAGAACTGGTGGCACCAGAAGTAGTTCGTATCACTGACGCACACAAGTTAGGTATATATAACTCATTATAGTCAAAGATACTTGTATACAAAGAAAATGTAATTTATAACTGTATATAAGTTAAAAAGACGGTTCTGGTATTATTCTTTGAGTGATTCAATGCGTTTTACTCATTCGCCAGCGTTTTCGTTGGCTTAAGGATTTTTGTGGGGATTTAAATATTTGTTTTCACAAGAAAAGGTAATAAATTCACAAAAGTGAGAACTTCCGTCTGGTATAAAAGCGAATCGCGTACTCAGTGATGCGTTTTGGCACTACTGTTTAAGATAAATGAAAGAGAAAAAAAACCTGTGGCTAAAAAACATAAACATATCCATCGTTGCATCAATAGACCTCCTTGTGTTTCACAATTGCCATCACTCCTGATGCCAAAATAAGGTTTTTGCTTATTTTATTGACTTCCAGCTTATTTTATATATATATTACGAGCTAATGTTGTGAATCTGCGTGCGTGTGTGTGCGTGTGTTATGCAGTGCGTTATCCAATATAGAGTTAAAGAATATGTATACAGAATTTTGCAATTCTAAACACAATATATAGCTGTATATGACTTGAGTTTCGATTCAGCTATTAATTTCTACCATTTCTTTCTCTGTCTGATCGCTAAAAAATAGGCGTCTAATCACTTAAAGATAAGGGATACGAGAATGCGTTTGGGATACGAGTATATTTGTGGAAGTTTTAACAGCAAATATTTAGAGAAAAATATGGGGTGACGATTGAAGGATTTATTGCGTTTAGCGCGACATGAGTGATAAAATGTCAAAACGCAAAGAGCTGTTCGCGAAAAAGCCTTTTTGCAATTTTTTCGAAAGCGAGGAGAACTGCAAAAACATATTCGCCATTTAACAGACTCGCGCGGCTAAATAGCGATGTCATCATCGAGTCGGTCGAGATGTAATCAAATTAAAGTGAAATTAATTTCAGCAAAAAGAAAGAACAACAAACTGTAGTCGAGAGTAGAATTGATGCCAAACGAGTGCGAATATCAAAATTGGAAATAATTGTCAAATGAATATGTGTTTTTTAAAAAAATAAACTTCAAGACGATTGTGCAGAGCATAAGTAATAAATAGAGTGGTGTACAGCTGCGAGCATTTTAACACTTTCTACACGACTGGCGTTTGTTTAGTGCTTATCGTGTCATTTACGCTCAATGAATGCCTCTCTCTTTTTTATTTCAAACAAAATTATTTCAACTTAATCACGAAAGATTTTCTTTATTAAGATTGCTTTATAGAGTTTTTTCGTTCAAATGTTGATCACAACAATTATTAAAACATTTTTTACTTATAAGTAAAGTTTAAAGTTTGTTATGACCGACTATTTACTGGTCAGTGTTAGCATTATTTATTGCTAACTTTAAATGTAAAAATTCGAAACCTCTGCGGTCGTTATTTGCCTCAACAGTTAGACAACTCAACAATAAGCCATTGATAACGATAGCTGAAAAGCTTTCGAAACATTCTGGCTCTCAACACATCATAAATGTTTACTAAAATTGTGAAACAATTTTTACGTTTTCTAAGTAAAAATGTTTTTTCAAATCTTCATTAGTTAAACACGAAATATGATTTCAATTTAATAAGTTCGTACAGAACGACCAAACTATGAAATCGTAAGAAATGCTTGTTTTCTTTTTTTGGCAATTTTATGGTAATTGAAAACATGCAATAAAATAAGGGGGAAAAGCAGATAAAAGAGCAGCAAAAGCAAGACATAGGCCGAGCATAAGGCGAATTGAAAGAAAACTATTTATTTGATAGTGAAATAGGGTTGACTAGGGTTGACAATGCAAATGAAGCGTGCGAAGTGTGCCGCAGGGGATTGAGAGCGAGCCAGAGAGAGAGAGAGAGCACGAGCAGTCAGGCTATGATTACATAATAGAAGAGCTTTTAACAGTTATGAATTTACAAGTGTTACATGCGTTAGCCATACACGTAACACAATTGCCGTACCAAAGAGGGACTATCGGCTACTTATTATGCAACAAACGGAGAGCTGATGGCTATTTCGCGTCTCTCTCTCTCTCTCTCTTCGGTAGTTTATTAGTGGTTAAAACTAGTAATAGTTAGATCAACTGTTACCCCTTTTGCGGTGCGAGTTTAAGCTGTGAGGGATTTGAGTCTCGCAATGCTTAACCAAATGATGTGAACCTCTTTTTATTTGCTGCTGTTGGCGAAAAAGTTAGCGCAAAAAGGTGTCGAAACAGTACCCCCGAAAAATAAAAACAGTACAAACTGGATATAACGGACCCTTAAATGACATGCATGTGTTGGAATAAAAGAGCTAAACTGAACATTCATGGCTCGCCATTCGGGGTCTTCGAACTGCGTTCGGGCAGCTGTTGGCGATTCGTTGGTCGCACCGCTATAGAGCCGAGCTTTGATACTTTTATTACCCAATAAATCACGATCTGTGGTACACAAGAAAAATAAGTGCCATTATCTTTCGAATGGCATCGCAAAAAGTAAGAGCATTTTTTTACATTGTTTACCAGTGAAATGGAGAAATACGGGCCATAGTGTGCCGCACTCTCGGCATAAAGACAGCGCTCGCGCTCGCCATCGCTCAGCCCTTCACGCATTGAGAATAACCCTAAACTTGTTCCGGTAGTTCGTTCACTACCGTTTGCCATCTCATAAATTTTGTCACTCATTTCACAAAAACTCAGGCCATAGACGAGTATTTAGTGCCTGTCTATTTAGCAGATTTTTTTCTCCACTGCTGCCCCAAAAAAGCATATTATGCGGAGTAATGAGCGGGTGATCACTCACTAAACACGAATATTCGTAACAAACAAACATCTTTTGTACACATTTTGTATTTTTGTATTCAACTGTTTCGGTGCTATTTTTATTTATTCACTCTTTCGGTTACACCACTGGGCCTCTGCTTATTAATTATGAAGTGCTCGAAAACATTCGCTCGGATTCGAGTTCGCATTTGTCAGCGAGAGATTATAATTGATAAGTAAATTTCCTCTGAACTGATCGCATCAATTAGCATAACAATCCTATTGATATCAACATATTTTTCGCCAAACAATTTTCCTAGAATTTCTTTAAGCAGTGCCCAAAAATATTTTCATCCATAAAAGCTCACTGCGACCACTGTCCGACTCTCGCTGGTCATTATGGGTAGCCATCAAAATCCATTTTGCTTAACCCTTTCACGCTAAAAACTTTTTTTCCTAACCTTAAAAGCAGATGTTTCTCGTGAATGACCACAAACGAAAAAAATGCGATCCTTGAAAAATGGACAGCGCTTTATAGCTCGAGGTCAGCAGCCATACAGTAGTTTGAAAATATTGAGAATATTGAGGGCGGTTTGGGCTAAAGATTTAAACAGCAGAGAGAGTCCAGTAGTGCTAAATGTTTGCGAAATGTAATGTACCACTGCTTGTGAAGAATGAGTGAGAGTGAAGTGAAACCACAAAAATGATCATGAGGTAGGTTTCGGAGAAAAAAGGGTTAAGAGAGACAAAGGCATAAAGAAAAATGGGTCAAGGAATCAGTTGTAGACATACTTTTTGTGGCCGCTCTCGAGTGCACCACCAATAAAGAGTGGGCGGCGGTCTGTCAGCAGATTAAATGCCAACTGCTTTCAAATCTCGACATTACTGATCTAAAAATGGAAATTGTTTTTCCATTTGTGTTACTGTTTCTGCGATTTATTAAAAATAGACCGTAAGTGAGAATTGTATTTGCAAAACCATTTATTGAGTTCATGTCTAAATCTCGTGAACTTGATTTGAAACGTATTTATAACTTTAATACTTTAGCAATAATAACATTTCCATATCTTATATATAGATTTGATTTTTTTTCGCGTGAATTTATTAAAGAATATTTATTATTATAAAAAAAACCTTACAAGTAGTTCGTAAAGAATAAGGAGTTGTGTACGAAGTGTGCGCGTATGAGTGAGTGAGTGAATGAATGAGAAAATTTGAGTTACGAGAGCAAAATGCACAGGAAATGGTGGAAAAAAATCAATACCGAGTGAGTGAGTAGTGATAAATAGAGAGAAAAAAATAAGACGCAAATTCAAGTAAATAACAACAACAAAAAATTTTCTATAAGGCGTGAGCATAATAAAGAAACGATGGTTGAGTCGCATAAAGAGGGAGAGAGAATGGGAGAGTGAGTGAGCGAGTGAGTGAGAGAGAGAGAGAGAGAGAGAGAGAGAGAGAGAGGCAAAAAAATTGATTTGGACACAGTAAAAGCGAAATAAACAAGTAGTCCTTTTCAGTCATTTTTACAGTATAGTAAGCATAAAATAGAAACTCGGCGGAGATTTGCATAAAACACAATGCAATATAAAAACTATTTACTAGTATAGCGGTGTGAGGGAGGAAATTGCCTCAAATATGAATTGGCGATGAAAAACATGAATTATTACCGGTATTGAATGCGCTTATGGTATTATTACGTGAAATTTATGTGTGCATCACAGCCAAACAAATTCTACACGAATTTCTATAACAGAACAGTATTTATTTTACTCCACTGTGTACTCACTTGTGAATGAGTTTTTATTCGGTAAACGTAAAAAAACTGAAAGACGACAAATTGCCACCAATTTCACTGAAAGCGAATTTGGTTTGTGAATAGAGGGGCGAAAATAGTTTATCGCAGACTGTATTCATTATGGAAACATTTTAATACCAAACTTGCAAAATCAAAATCAGCCCAAAATCAAAGACTGTCATTATTACATATAAGTTTAAAAAATTGTTTGTAAACAATTTGTAAATTAGAGTTGAATAGCGAGGCGTTACTCAACATTTGCTGTGATGTAATTGTTTTAGTAAATAAATAAATGCAATCAAACACTGAAAATGTTGAATATTCATAAATTAATAATTAGTTCAAATTTACAGTATTTTATTTTTATAAAAATCTTTGGCCAAAAATGTCAATTTTAATATTGCAAATAAACTATTTAATAAACCTTTAAGCAAAACGCATTACAAAACAAACACGTAAATAAAACAAATAAATTATACTCTAATCGTGAGTTAATTAAATTCGCGAATAATATTCACAATAATTAGACAACAGTTTATTTGCTAATTGTTTGAATTAATTGATATCAAAAAAAATATATTTGCATTATTTAAGCGTCTCTTTTGCTTTTTTTTCGTGGCTAATAATAAACTTTAATAATAAATACTCATTTATCTCGACTCTAATAATAATCACTAAAACTAATTTAAGTTCGTTTAATAGCGCTACGAATTAATTAATTAAAAGTATAAAATATTTGTAAGAAAAAAATGTTCAAACAATACATACGACTGTCGTTTGTGGCGATTCACTGGACGACAAGTGCGGTCCGCATAATCACCGCTGCACTGTATGGGAGAGCGAGAAATCATACAACAAAACACGAAAACTGCGATCTTGTATACTGAATGCCAGCGCGAGACACACGACAACACACGTGCGATTCCTTCAGCATCGCTGCCGTCGAAAATTGATGCACAGTGGGAGGAGTGAGGGGCGCGACGCGAGGCGAGGGCACGCCCTCCGCGAGCGTGTGGCACATGCATTGGCCCGCAAGCGTGCGCGTTAGGCATTGGCAGAGTTGGGCACAGCCTGGACGAGAGCGCTATTAAAAATGTGATGTAACGCGTTATGAGCACACCTCGATATTGTGTTGCATAACTGTATTCATTAGACTCATCAAAATTAGAAATCCCCATATTATTGGCCTCGAATTGAATGCGTTTTGTTAACTAAATTACGTTTAAGTTTAATTATGATTTAGTTTAGTCATCGTTCAGTTCTCGATCCAATAATTCAAATGAATAGCGGTTTCAAAAATTTTTATTTCTCTATTCAAGATATGTATCATAAAACTTAATTTAGTTTTAGTTTCAAAAAAAACCCATAAAATCAATTAAGTCTTATTTCATTTGACGAAACTTTATTTTTACTGATAATAATATGTGTTTTTTTTATGAACGCGTATATATTTTCGCTTAAAGATAGTTTGATCTAAAATCTGAATAATGATTGTAAACAAAACCAAAATAATTATACCACAAAAAGTGGCCATTATTTTGATGAATCACAAGAAGGCATTCACACCGCAAACCTAATAACTCACACCATTGATTGCAATTTATTTTAATAATTTCCAATTTAACAATTAGAGCTCAATTTGTTGAATGTTTATACAAATAACAGATCTTTACAACAATTATTACAACAAATATTTGAGCAATTTTTAGAAACGAAAATACTGTCTCTCAAAGCAATATTGGTATGAGTTTACTAATGAAATCAATTTTGATGCGAGATTTTTTTATTTTTTGTGAGTGCCTGTTAAAGGGTAGTAAACAAGTGAAGTGTAGGTCTGTTTCTCATCTCTAATTCGCATCGCATATTGATTTTTAGCTCTCACTCTCTCGCAATAGTCATTCAATATCGCAGAAAAAGCAAAAACACGACGCCTGAAGTAAAAGCATTGGCTCTAAAGGGGGGAATGCTGTCCACCATCGCTGCCATCGCTGCCCAAAAAGGATTAAAAGCAGAGCAAACGTTAGCTAACCATAGGGATCAGACATTCATAACTGACAGACATAAAACAAATCCTTTGTGTCCTAATTAGTGGCATTTGGATGACTAACAAGAAGACGGCGAACACAGGCATCGCTGCCACGGCTGGCGATGGCCGTACTCGACGGCGCGCTTCAGAGATGGCTAACGTGTAAGATTGACTGGTAAACAACAATACGGAGCCCTAATGTGATCATCATCAGGGAATTATGAGCGCTGCTCTTCGTTTTGTTAACTGAGAACCCCTTTCGCATCTCGTGGTCTGCCTTCCCTTATATGCCTGTGTTATGCCTGTTATGCCTGTGCGAGTCTATGCGAGACAAAGTGTGCAGAAGTGTATAGAAAAATGAGGAAAAAAATCAATACTAACAAATAACAAGTTGGAGTCGACCCTAAAAAGAGTCGGTCAAAGCCAAAGCCAAGGTTGAGGATAGTTGAGGAAAAGACTTGAAATATCCTGTTTAGATGTCTGTTCGGGTCTATGCATACATGCATAACGTTTGGTCGGCTCTGTGTTGCCATCAATTCTATCAGAAGCGAGAAAAAGGAAATACGAATTTCGCAAACTATAATATAATAATCTTCATGTATTTAATCCGAGCCAATGGACAGCAGTATGTCTTGTGTGTTCATATGTTCGCCACATTACCACCATTTTTTAATCTCACATGAATTGCGCTTTTATTGCACATACGCTCGAACTGTAAGCTCTCATAAAAAGCAATATATACGGGAAAATAGAGTACAAGAGAAATGATATTTGAAAAGTTACACAGACTTTGAAAGTTTCACCTTATTTTTAAAAATATATTCAAATTTTATGAAGATTATGGATTACACTATTATGACATCTACTTTCTTCGCGTAAATCCATGCATTCACCACTCGCTGCTCTTTTCATGCGCTTAAATGCTCGCTAATAATGATTGACATCTGCCAAATCTGTATCATATTCGCATCAAAATGAGAGCTAACTTTTTACTAGAAAAAAATTGTCAACGAATTATGAATGTGAACATTCATACAATGGATCGACAATTTTCATCTCTCTCTCTCTCTCTCTCTCTCTCTCTCTCTCGGTTTGTGTTCTCTCCTGAAGTGAAAACTAAAAATTTATGTATCAATTGTTAGGCAAAAGTTGTGTTTAGCGGAAAATGCAAATGTGCAGCAATTTTTCATTCGCAGCAAAGAGTGGGCCAGTGATTCATGGATGCGAATATTTGAATGTAAAGCTCTCTCCCGTATCTCTCAATCTCTCTCCGCTCTCTCCCCGAACTGGTCAGCCATTGAAATGGTCAGTAATGGACGCGATCGGCACTCAATGAAGCGCACTTTCCTTACGCACATAAATATCTCCCCTCAGTGTGAGCTGAGAGTCAGCTCAGCCTCGCATTAATCGTATGTCCAAATGCGATCTCACGAAAGCACGCGCTCTTTCCTGACTCTAACTGAGCGCGTGTTTGAATTCACTCGAGAAAGTGAATGTTAACCAAAAAGCAATAAAATCCACTATTCTCGCGACTGGACTCGTATTAAAATAGCCGCAGCCATATATCAAACATCATCCTCTTCTTTATCGCTAATACTGCGATAAAGAGCGACATTAATAGTGTTACAGTTATTTTTGAGAAACATATCGCCAGTTCAGCATCACTTTCATGATTTGATAAAACGCAATCACACTAAATAATGCTTGTCTAATATTAGCAAAATTTGCGCGTGTGTTGTATTTATTGATACAAATGGGTCGAGCAGTGGAGCTCAACCTTTACCATGATTACCATTAATGGTAACTCGCGAGTCCTCTTCCAATGTAGTCGGCGTTCAATTAGCGCTCAATTACGATCGCATTCAAGCCCTCAATAGTGACCTCCGTGTTGGCCACTTCGCTGCTGACAACACCTCCAACTTTACCATAAATTTTATATTGTTTTCTAGAGTAACTATAACTATAACTTTTTGTTAGTATATGTTTATATTAACTATGAAGTTATTTTCGTAACGTTAGCCATTGTATTGATTGAGCGCAGGAAGTAATTTGAAACATGATTTGAATGTTTTACATATTTCAATGAGAAAATAATGTTCGCGAAAATATTTTGATTTTTGCTTTAAATGTTTTAAAAATAATTGTTAAAACATTTTTACTTATACAACACGTAAAAATTGTTTCACAATTTCAGTGAACAGTTCTGATTAGTGAACAGTGAAAGTCTATCAAAGCTGTTTGAATATAAATACAAATTAAAAAATTTGATTAATTATTATTAATCATTTTCAAATTTTTAACCATACAATATTAGAAATATGTTTAACGACACTCATAAATTAAAGCGCATTTCTATTAATTAGCTTAGAAATAAATTTAAATATTTTGCAAAAAAAAGTCGTACTGATAGCGTGCAGACAGTGTGAAATTTATACATTGTATAGATATTATGTATGTATGTATGTATATATGTATTTCTCTCTATGTTATTACTCCAATAAAGAAATACAGGATAAAAGTTTTTGTAAATGGAAACTTGAATATAAAGAATATCTATCAGTAAAGAAAAAATTTGAAATTAAACTTTTATTGTAATGTTTGACTTAAAAAAAACAATGTGTTGCGAGCAAACATTTTTGAAATCTTGTGATTTAGTTTCTGAATCATTTAGGAAGTAAACAATTAACACTTAAATGCTAATAAATTCTTGTGTAGATAATGTTAATTGAAATTTGAGGGTTAATCACATTTAATTTAATTAAAAAACAAACAAAATTTAAAATTAATTTTTAAAGCTTAACCCGGATTATCACTGGGTCTTTATTAGAGGTTAATGTAAATTTTAAGCTTAAGGGCTGATCACAAAAGTACACATTCAAAACAATTTTATTGTCGAAAACACAACAAAATATCTTAAAAATTCTAAGCAAATCACTGATAAAAACTTTATCATAGAAAGGGTCATATACTTGTTAATTCTCGTGACGATAATTAATGTATTTTTGTGGCTTTAAATGTTTAAAAACAAAATTTATTTCGTGACAAACTTATAATTCAAAGCGCTCTTTGGAACGTAAGCAAAGTGAAGGCAAACACAATTGACTTGAATTTCTTTAGAAAAAGCGTTAATTGATTGGAAAAAAGATTGCAATATTGAAGTTATAAGTCAAGTGTACAACTTATTCAAATTATAAAATCAATTTATATTAAATCCAAAGGATTATAATTATAATGGTATTAAAGTGAAAAACAAAGTAAACATCGATGTATTGTTAGAGAAACAGCTAATAACGCGAACGTGAAAAATGATTTCGATTTGAAAGCTTTTTAGCACTTATAATATAAATAACATATTTGCGAGCCCTTATCTGTAACAAACAAGTATTTTCTTTAAACACAGAGATTGCAGCGAACTGTTCCCCGTTTTGTTTGCATATTACTTGGTATCAGTTTTTACTTGATTTACTTGAACACTTGATTGTTTACTGGCTTTTGTTGTTTACTGCGCCAAAATGAAACACTGGACAAAGAGGGGACGAGAGTGTGCGAGAGAGAGAGAGAGAGAGAGAG
>JAQIYA010001974.1:0-11067 GCA_034699355.1 Microtritia minima
TTAAAATTATTGATTTGTATTTTCATAAGCGATAAATAAAATTTTTCATTGTATAAGCCGATACCGTGTATAAGACGGACTCAATTTTTTCTCAGAAAGTTAACTTTTTTCTTTAGATAAGCTCGGCTTATCCACCAGAACTTAGGGTAGTTATGAGAAAAAGATTGACCGCTCAAGATTTGGTATAACATTTAGCCTAACCTATCAAACCATCAATATTTTGGATGTATGCCATCCTTCTATCATTACCACCTCCGATAAAAAAAGGAACCACAAACGATCAAAATATATTGGCATTTTGATAGACTTTTAAGTTGCCAAAGACAAGATATAAGCTTTACATTAAAGGTTAACATATAAACAGATAAAATACATTTCATTCATTTTTTTATTGACAAATTAAAGTCAAATCGTTACCATTTATAATATAAATAATTGACCTCAGGTTATCCGCTGTTAAAAATAACAGTTTTTTTTGTTTTAACCTAACCCTTGACCTTATGGTTAAAATATTCACATTAACCTTAACTGTAAGATTATTAAATTAAATAACTATTAAAAATAAATGAGTTCAGATCAAAATTACTTTATAAGTTAATTATATAGAGTTAATTAAATTATTTCTAAGTTATAAATTGATAAAATTAATAATGAAATATATAAATAACAACATAACTCTATTTCGCGTTTTGAAATGTTGTAAAGTTTTGAAACTCATTGAATGTGGAGATTGTAGAGTGACGTCATAGAGGCGTACTTGAAGTGAAGTGATCACGTGATCCAAGTGAAGTAAACATGAATGGCATGAATACGGCGTTCACATGAAGTAATGGACAGAAGAGTAAGCATTAGAGACACGACCGCCGAAAGGATGGACTTAACGGCTCTCGAGCTCGCACTTCGAAACCGACAAATCGAAACCGTTAAGTGTTTCCTCCGAATACAAGTGCAGAGTAAGTGACATGGACTCACGTCTACCTCTTTATAAAGGCTAAAGACACTATAGTGACACTATCTTTATTTATAATTCAACAATAATTGTTATTAATAATAATTATTATTATATTACAATTATACACATCGATTGTTTTCAAGTTTTATTTACAGATTATTAAACTCGTATTATCTGATAACTGATACTTAGAATTAATGTCTGCAAAAGTAAATTAATAGTTGTTTTGAATATTGAGCTGTCCTTTAGTTTATTAATTCTAATCATTAATCAGGGTTTCGCATGGGGTGGGGTATGGGGGATATCCCCCAGCATTTTTGGACAAAATTCATTGTACACATTTTAAGGTTTTGAGACAAAAAAATGAATTTTAAAAAAAAATTTCGTAAAAAATTCGTAAAAAATTTCTTTTCGTCCAAAATCCCCAAAAATTGTCTCACAAAACCGATGAGTTTTGACACACACCCCCCCCCCTAGATTTTTGGATCGCCTGATAAAGATTCCCCAGACCTCGAGAGCGTGCGGATCCCTGTTTAATAATTTATTTTAATTCAGTTTATTTAAAAAATTAGTTTAACGTAAACGCTTTTCGTTGTCTTTTAAAATTTACTTATAACGCTATTAAAAGATAATTTACTATTAGAAAATATTTAAGAGATTTATAATTATTTTTAATTGCATTAATTTGTATTAATAAAGCGTGTAAATAAAGAACAATGCTTCGGTATAACTATACTATGTATGGTAAGTTAGGTTAAGTGTCTCTTATTTACGAGTCAAACTAAAGTATCCCCGAATATTGCAAACGTCAACAAAATTAAATAAATTTTTTTCACTTCAAAATGTATAAATTTTATATAAAAATATAAATATTTTGTTTTGTTTAATTGAACAAATTTAGTTAAATTATTAAAGTTGTGAATTTAGATGTGATTTATTTTTAATATCTTAAATTAAATCAAATAAATACACGAACTTAACTTTCACTTACGATTTCAATTACGGTTAAAATTTAGAAATGAATTAAATTAAACCTTAAGTTAGCGCATAAAATTGTTAACCATTGTTAAAATGGTCATCATTGTAATAAAAATATCAGTTTATCATTAACTTTATTACATAATGATTATTTAATTGTAAAATTTTACTCATAATCTTTTGAGAGGACTTATGTTATTCAAAACTTTTTAATAATCACTTAAAGGATAAAATAGTAATTTTAATATATTTTTATTTTATCACAGATTTTCGGTTATCATTATATAATTTAAACGCGGACTGTAAGCAAAATAATTTACAATTTGAGCAATTTTTTTCTGACTGGAATGGAGTTTTTACAAAAGTAAATGCAATTATTTTGTCCACATATAAAGACAAAAATTCGCAAGAGTTTGGCATTAACTTAGCTCGATATGTAATGCAATCATCAAATCAGTTATTAATTATAATATCTGAAATCAACTGTGAAAGAAATTCTTTTTCACATTCATCGAAGTTCTTTTCGTTGATTATGACTAATATTCGACTAATTCGATGCTCTTTAAAATTACAAGAAAATATATATCTGAATACTAGTGATATGAATGCAAATTATTTTTTAAAATGGACTATTGATTCAAAGCCATCTGAAGTTCTTAAAGAGTCTCTGTTACGCTGTGCGACTGTATTATCGCAGTCTTGGTTGCAAAAACATCAATATTTAAATAAGAGTTGGGATTATATTGCTGTTAACGCTATAAAGTTATTTTTATCATATTTAAGAGAAGGTGAAATTGATGAATCTTACTCTGTTTTATTTCAATTAGGGTTACCTTTATCTCAAATTATTTACAAGTTGTATAGTATTAGCATTAGTGACGAAAATCGTGAAATGCTTTTGAATCATTTCAAATCGCATATAAATTTAACTGAAAATTTGAAGGATATCATCATATTTCTGAATGTGCTTCACAAGTCATCGATTTCATTGAATGTGAACTGGATTATTGCTATGGGAACAGAATATCAACAAAAACTTTTTATATCATCATTTTTCCAAAATAATATACAGTATTCTCAAAATTACTCGCCGTTAGTTATTTGGGATTATTTAATAGATCAAAATGACATTAAAAGGTTGAATTATTGGCTCTGCAATGATGAAAATAATTTGGATATTGAAACTTTTCCATTTAATTGGGTGGTCGACGAAAAAATGGTTCAATCATTATATGATAGAGCTTCGAATTACGTTAAAGAAATTTTACTAAATATGTTGTGTGATAGGGGAAGGTTTTGTTTGAGTGAGATGTGCGACTTTCAGTTGATTCTCTATCGTTTAGGAAGGGTTTATAATTGCAATTCTATCAATTCATTTGATTTTTTTAATAATAATAGAATATTGAATTCTTTTAATGCCAATGTTTTTGCTGAAAAATTAATTTCTTACAGTTTAAATTGTCAGTTATACGAATTTATGTATTATTTAAAATTTATTTTAAGTGAGTCGACTTTTGACAGTATTAATGATTCGTTAATAAGTTTAATTAAATCTATGATAATTTGTTCTCAAAGCTCTTCAAATGAGAATATATTATCAACAATTTTGAAAAGTGCTCAATATATATATTCACTTCCCTCTCCAGTAACTGTTAAGTCCATAATAGAAAGTGGAAACACTTATTTAGCCTTAATTTCATTCACTTATTATCCAAATAATTATATCAATAGTGAAATAAACAATGAAAATAGTGATGAAATTTCACTTTTGTTTTCTATGTCTAACCCTATAGTATCGAACACTTTAAAAACAAACTTTCCATTTTTATTCCATTCATTTTCGCAATTATTTTTTGAACAAACAACAATTTATGATTTATTAAAAGATTCCGTTCCGTTTGATATATCAAAATTATTTTGCTGGCAATCATTAAATAATAGCAGAATTACTGACGAAGACATGTCTTTTGTATTGTTCAATGAATTGCCCCATTTTTCACACAATAAATTAGTCACTATGTATGGTCCAAAAGCTAATTTAAATTTCACATATTATTTAACTCAAGGAAGGGTTATTGAAGGGTTTAACAAGTTTTTGTTAAATCGAAAGAAATCGAACTCAAAGTACATAGAGATGGCCTGTAAAAGGGCTGCTTTAGTGGCATACAGTGACACTTCCAACAGACAAGTGGCTCTTTCGTGCGTTCTCTTTCAACAATTATTAAGTGATAATTCCATGTTTACTTCAATTCATTTGACGATCGCCAATGTTATAACCTGTTATGCGGCAGACTTTTTGGGCTTAAATGCAAAACAACAACAACTGGAACTCTTGAATCTTCTCAAGAAAGCACATTATTATTCAGAAAAGAGATGTGTTGCTAAACTTTTACAATTAACTGACGCCGCATTCAGTCGCAAATACAAAAACGTTATGAATATTCATATAGAAGAATGCTTTGACTGGAAAATTGGAGTAAAGTTTGCAGCACTACATGGCTGTGATTTTCCGTTGGAATTTCTAATTAAATGCGCTCAGTCTGACAATTGGCTTATGTTTACAATTTTTTGCCAATTATATGATTGTCCGAAAGAGAAAGTTTTTATCGCACTCAAACAATTTAATAATGCTTGCATTGCTGATCATCTTAATAAAGCTTTTCAAAGTTCTCACGTGATATTATATGATAATGAAAATAATCATTTGGCCTCAAAATTGCTCAACAAGTCTGAGACGCATAAAAGCACGAGCTCTAAATCGCTTCGAAACGCCTTTTTAACAAAGATTGGATTGAATAATTTGTCGGAACAAAATAATGGCAATAAAAATATGAGCAGAAGTCCGCATCGAAGTATACCTTTCAATAATATAGAGAATGACAATTTTTCTGTTACGAGTGAAACCGAATATAATGCTATGGAAACGATTTCAGTTTTCTCGAGTTCTGATACTAGCGATCACGAAGAGACACTAAAATTTAATGCCGATAATGTCCCGAAAGATCTTTTTCAAATTATTTTGAATTATTGTCAATTAGATTCATTGGGAGATTCAATTAAACCACTTTATTATTCTTCAATTCCATTATCTAATCCGATATTATGTTTGATTGGTTCGTCGTTCAATTATGAATTTACCAAAATAAATATATTTAGTGTTTTTTCGTGTTGGCTTTTGGCTTCAGTGGATTTTGAAATCAGAAGACAATTCTCAGAAAAGTATTCAAATTTTGATCCCTTAAATTGGAGCCTTAAAGATAACTATCATATGATTGATATGATTATGCGAAACGTTAACAGTTATTTTATTTTTATAAAGGGAATTAAAATTTTCAATTTAAACATAATAGCTATTAAAGATTTACTTAATTTTATGATGAATTTCTTCTGCGAAAAGAATTATTATGATGGAAAAAGTTTGAAGCTTTTTCAAGATAACATTTGGAAATATCAAGAACCAAATAAATTGGATAACATATTCTACAGTAAAGAATGGATAGAAAATGCTTCTGTTATTATTTTAGTAAATGCTCTTAGAATTGCAAACAATTACGAATTGCTTATATTATTACGTCATTATGATATTTCTAGAATTCAAGAAACCTTTATCAATAAAAGTAAGTAAATTAATTTATATTAATACTAATAAAGAAAATAATGCTATTAACTATTATTTTAATAGTAAAAATTCCAGATTTTAAAAAACTGTATCGACTTTGCCAATGTTTGTCTTCAACTAATATTTCGTTGCCAATCGAACAACTTTTATCAATAAATGAAATGAACGAGAGTTGCTTTGATGACTCTAATGAATATTATTGTTCGGTTATTCGATCGGTTGTCTTACATCTTCAACAAAATGCTTTTTATAATGAAGCGAAACAATTTGCTAGTATTGCCGAAATACATTCCAATGAAATAACTATATCGGAATGGAATTTAAAAGCAACAGCGAATATGAATTTAGTAGAATTTTGGTACAACTGTTGGGATAATCTTGTAGCTGAAGATAATACTCTAATGACTGCTTTAAAAGTGCTGAAAAAACACATCAATCAGGTTTCATCAGTTTTGGTTAAATGCCTTTTAGTATTTAAATGTCTACACGCATCGGTTCAAAATGAAATAGATTCGAAAGAACTTGAGATTCAGCTTTGGAAATGCGTTGTTGACGTTGAAGAAGATTTATCTCATGGGAAAAATAAAAGTAATTTGTCAGATTGGTTCAAATTATGGAATGATATTATTAATTTTGTCAAGTCTAACCGAAATAATGATAATTATGACACCATCGGACAAACTAAACTTATAAATTCACGCTCCAAATCATTTGATATAGTTATTGGTAATCTATTGAACCACAGTTGTCTAGAAAAAGCACATCAAATTTGTCTTTTATTTGGATATAACAACGAAGATTTAGACATTACTTGGGTATATATAATATTATTTTTTTGAATTAAATATAAATATAACATAAAATAATTTTTTCAACGCTTTTACAATAAATTTAGACACTGAAAGAATACTTAAAGACTTTAAAAATACTTGTTATACTTTATTCCATTAAGTTACATGTTAGAGATTGTGTTAGATATTTATTACATATTTGTTACATATTTATTTATTTATAGACTTGCTATAGTATAGCTAAAGGCGAGATAAAGAGTTTATCGGAGGCACCACTAAGTGTTCAACTTAAAGCTAAAGCGAATGAAATTTCAGCGAAGTCTACATTTATTTCAGGTTAAATAAAATTTGAATTTAATATTATTACAAGAAATATTAGGAATAAATTTTTATAAATTATTACTTTTGTGTTAAACTATATATATTTTCTAAAGAATTTACTGAAGATCAGATGGAAAGAATTGCTTTAATTGAATGCATTAGCAATTTGGCATCAATTGGACAAATAGCTTGTCGACGCATTCTTTTATACTACAAGATTTCATGCGTAAGTCATTTGAAATTTAAATGCACAATAAAAAGTTGTTACGCATACTTCTATTGGTATTTTTAGGTACTTTGTACAAATTTTTCTGATATCGATAATATAAAGTTCGCAAAATTTAATAAAGATATTGATAGCGACGATTTAAAATTATTGAAATATTTAATAGCTTCTAACTTACAAAACAGCAAAGCTTTAAATTTTTCAAAGGAATTAATAGTATTGAATAAGATTTGTGATGAAGATGTAGCGACTATTATCTGCACAGAGATTGTTAGTGCTCTTAAAAATTCTTCATTGGATATCTCTTCTGACTATTCATTATCAAGTTCTGAAAATTTTAATTCGAATTTTTTATCTCTAATAAGAATTCTAAACGATGCAACTATATTAGGATTAAAATTGTTAAAAGAAATTGAAAATGAAGATATGGATGCTTTGATTTTGACAGAAATATGTATTAAAGCTCACGAATGCTTTTCATTATCTTGTGATGTTAAAGGCATTGCTTTAGTACTAAGAAAAGCGAGATTAATTATTACAAAGAGACTAATCCAAGAAAAAGACTTCAACTCCATTTTGCGTTTGATGACAGGAATTGGACGCTACTCTGAAATGATTTATTGTTTTGATATCATCAAAGAGAGCCATCAATTTGAATTATTTTTGACAAAACGCATAGAAAAGGTATTTTCATATTTTTACAGTTAGTAAGTTTATTTACAAACTTAATATAATTGTAATTTGTATTAAAGGTACCGCAATTACGAATTGCACTTTTGGACTATTTAAAAGGCGATAAAGATATGTACCCACTCGTAGCGCTACGATTTTGTTTATATAGACAAATAGCTGAAAATCATGAATATAATGCTGAAAAACTTCTCCGAGAAGTAAACGTGATGTCAAATTCGGTGAATTATCATGAAAAACTTGAGACAATTATGTTTGAATTTATTGAAGCTCAACATAATTATTCAAAAGCCGACTGTCATACACACGCTGACAGTTGCGAAAAAAAGGCACAATTAATCGCATTGCAAATTCATCGCTTAACTTCAAATATAGTTTTAATAAATCTGGAAAACAATCAAGTTTCGACTTTTATAGAAAATTGTTCAAACTTTTATGAGGTAAATTCAAATAATATAATGCTAACTAAACCAATAAAATTATTTATTATACAATTAAATTTCCAAGAGTTTAATCGTTGCGGACGCTTATCAACAGCACACTCTTTGGTCAAATGCTATTTTCAATAACGTTATCCTCAAAAGCGATTGGAATTATCTTTCAGACTTTAAAACTCGATTAGAATTGAGCGCATCGTTAATCGAAGAAATAATTCAAAAATACATTCAAATTTTCGAATCGACAAGTATTTCTAATGAGAAACTAAATTTATATAGAAAATCTATGCAAAAGTTAATACAATACATAGAAGACTTGGAAATCAGATTTAAAAATGCATGGAAATTAAATATGTTGGAAATAACAAATCAACTTTCGCAGGAAGAAAATGGCACGTATTTGCTTGATCTCCGCAGAAATGGATATTTATAATTCAATTTTTTGAATTTTTTTATTTATTAATTTGTAAGAATACTTATTTATTATTGGTTAACAAATAAAAATTTTGTGCATCAATATAACAAAATTAGATTCAGATAAAATCATCGTAATCTCCCAAATCGTTGGCCGTTTCGAAGTCCACTTCATTTCGTTCTACTTTCAGCGAAAAGCCTTTTCCTTTCTTTTTTGTTTTAGCGCCGGCCTGAAAGTAAGGCAATTTTTAATATATACTCCATTATATATACTTTCAAATAAGGGCTCACTTTGTGAGCTTTAACTTTCTCGTTGAAGAGAGCGGTCAAAGAGCCAGATATCCTTTTGATATCATCGGATTCGAGAGAAGCGCAGAGTTCGCGAAACATAGTCTCGAGAAACGGCACGTAATGCGCACTCCTCTCCACCGCAACCAACTTCGTCACCAAACTCTTCTTAAATGTGTCGAAATCTTCTTTCGTGGAGAGAGTGATATCTGAAAGCGAAAGCGAGGCCTTCGACTCGCTGTCGTCACCGAACGCTTCCTTCGCTAACAACAAGTCCGACTCCTCTTGCAGTCGCTGTCTCTCCAACTTCTCCGCCAACTTCTCCTCTTCCGTTAGACTCGCTTTCCTCTCAGCTCTGCTTTCATTATACTTGTCCTCATAATTCTTTATCTTCTTCTTTTTGGTGGCGACGGGCGTCTGTTTGGCGACGACGGCCACCTTCTCCTCGTCCTCCTCGTCGTCCCAGTTGTCCTTAATGTCGTCGTCCTCGTCTTCGCCCACCCATTTGTCGGTTCGGTTCACGTCAACCAATTTCGACTTATCTGTGCGTAACAGTGAGAACGCAATCTAATGGTTTGAGAGTTGACGCAAATGCGAGTCACATTGTAATGATTACCCCATTCGTTGTCCGACATTGTGTTGAGCACAGTCACCACCGATGCCAGCGATTCGTTATAAAAATGTCAAAACGCGTGGAAAAATAGAGATAATCCAAATGAGAGTAATTAATTGATAGATAATAGAGTGGTTTCAGCGTGTAATGCATGGCATGGCATATGTTGGCAGTTATGTCTCACACACTCACACATTGTACGCATGCATGACATGCAGCACACGCTCACTCATACGCATAAATAGCGTTTCGCTCATTATAGCTCCAGAATTGAGGGCACAGTCTTTGCTTACAGTTTAATATAATCTAACTATTAAATCATATTTATTAATATTATTAAATCTCAGTATAAGAATGCATTTAATGTTCGAGTTTTATATACTCTATAAATACAAGTTTTAAGTAAGTTTTTGCATAAATCATTACATGTTTGCAGAAATATAATACAATAACTGCACTTTACGTGTTAATTTTAAAAGTTTTAATTTGCTATTTTTTAACTTAGTTTTATTATATAGTGTTAATTTAATTAAATTATATTAGTTTAGTTTAATATGGATCAGTTAACGTACAGAGAAGTCGTCCCAAAACATTGATTTTTAATTTATTTATTAAAATGTCTTTATCGCAGTGAAATTAAAATGCTTAATAATTTGATTTGAACGCTTTTTAAAAATTATTTAAAATTTCAACTGTATATACACTGTAATCATATAAATTCTTACATTATTGTTATCTGCATGTTTTCATTTAATAAAACATGAATCACAATAGAGTAGCATTTTATATCAAACATGTCATGTGATGTCATGAACTCAGTTCGATTTACTGAGTCGAATGGGGGTCTCAGGTCGAGGGGCGTGTCTGGTTTTAAGAGTAGGGCACCCATATTAGGAGGCGTAGTCTTTTGTATTTCGGTGAACGCAGATTAAAGAAATTATTCAAAAGAGTGGATTTTGGTTGAGAGCGTTGAAGGGATAAAGGATGTGAAAGGGAAGTGAAGTTTTGATCGGATCGAGGAAAGTGGCCATGGGTTGAGCGGTCAAGAGAAGGGTGAGGGTTATGCGAAAACAGATTTATGCTCAAACGTGGGGTATAAAGAGGTAAGTTTATGTGGATCAAAGTATGACGAATGCCCGTTTGTTAAAACGGCATAAAACACAAGTAAATAGTTTATAGAGAGTGAAAGATTGTTTTGAGATCACTTACAAAGGGAGAAATTTTTTTGACATTTATATTTTTATTAATGCGAAACAAAATTATAGTAATGTTGAAAATGTTGAGCATTAGCATCGAATTTTGATAATTGCCATTCGATGTGCTTCTCCCCCTCCATAGGGGATAAAGTTTTGTGTGATATTTTTGTAATATATCCAAGATCTCACTGTAAATTAGTTTTTAACTAAGTGTACGCTTTCATTAAATAAAGAGATTTGATTTAATTTGATTTGATGGGGTTATTGAGCTGAGAGGGGTTTAGGGTTCAGAGAAGCTTGAGTTGAGAAGGTTCTTAAGGGTTGTGGAGGGGGTTGTGGGGGTTTGAGGGTTTTATTCCTATTTTCCTATAAATATTTTGTTACTTTTTTTACTCCTATTTTCGAGAGTTTTTATTCGTATATTACTTAATTTTTTGCTTAAGTTTGAATTCGTTCAAAGCAATCACTTATGCATTGCCTCAAGTGATTGCAATAGAATTGGTCACAACTGCTGATAGAGGCCGACAGCAGAGGTGCACATA
>JAQIYA010001975.1:0-11066 GCA_034699355.1 Microtritia minima
CTGGCCGTCTGCAGCCAAGTGTAGGCCTCGACCGCCCGTTTCGCGGACGCGAACTCCACGAACGGGCCGCGAGTCATGCAGTCTTTCGTGATGAACACGTTGATCCCGCCCGACAGCCTCAGCGCCTGACAGCCGCGGTTCGTCGAGGCCACGAGACAGCCCTCGGTGGTGGCCATCGGAATGCGGTACGGTTTACCGTTGATGACGTTCGGGCCGGCGATGCCGACCGGAACCTGAACATAGCCGATACAGTTCTCGACGCAGCACTTGTAGATCTTGGAATAGTCGTAGTCGTTGAACGGAATCTTGTAGACGCCATTGCCGGCCACTTCGGCCTCGACGATCTCCCGCCGGATCAGTACGGCTCGATACAGGTTGCCGAGAATCTGCTCGAGTCGAGTGATGGACACCTGTTTGGACGAGACGAGCGCTTTGATGTCGTCGTCGGACAGTTCGCTGGCCTCGCTCTTCTCGACGGACAGCGCCTGAAGCAGGTCTGACACGCGAGCGTACAGTTCGTCGCGGTTCTCATCGATTTTGGCCGGTCTGAGCGCCGACAGCGACTTCTTTCTGCGTTTCGGTTTGCCGAAGCTGTCCATGTTGTTCAGGCGTCGCAGATTGTTGTCGACGGCCACCGACCAGCGGCGCACCAGAGCGGGCACTTCGCTCTCCTCGTCCGTGAAATACTGGGACACTTCGCTGTTCTTCTGGCCCAACGCGTTGTAGTTGAGTTCGTCCGAGCTGTCCGAGTCCTGCTCGGACTCGGTGGCCGACGAGCCGACCGCCGGCGTGAGCAGATCGAAATTGTAGTTAATCCAGTTGCGGCTGTTTTTGCGCTCGCCGTCCTCCATGGTGTCGACGGTGATGAGCGGCAGGTCGTACATCGAGGTGCCGACCTCGCGGGTGTCGCGGCGCTCGTACTTGATGTAGTTGTTCTGAATCTGGACGAGTTCGCTGTACAGGTGGTAGTTGTAGAAGTGACCGGTGAGGCAGATCTGGACAATGTTGCGCAGGTGGCGGAACAGCGAGCCCAGCATTTTGTCGATTTTCATTTTTTCGATGTCGATTTTCGAATTCGAGTGATGAGTGTTTTTCGATTTGAGAAAACTTTGAAATTTTTGGCTTGATTTTTTGTATTTTGAATTATCGTAAGTTTAATCTTTTTTTTTTTAATTTTTAAAATCTAACTGCAATAAGTGTAACTGTATTACTGTTTATAATTGAATGTAATTAATACTCTTGTTTTTAATAATGTAAAAGTAAATTATTAAGTCATTAAACCATTGATTAATTGTAAGGATGTAATTATATTATTTTATCAAACTGTGTGCTGTATTTAATTTTATAATTACTATTTTTTAAAATATTGTGGAAAAATTATAAAATACAATATTTACTCGATTATAACACGAGAATTATAATTAAGAAAATATTTTTATGAGGTTCTTATTTTATACTAAAACTTTTAAAAGTTTAGTTATCAGTTACATGCGGATTATACACAGTTGCGTATGATATACGGAATTTTAGGGTAATTAGAAATAAATTGTTTACCATTCAAGGTCGAATAATAAATTAATTTAAGATGACGCTAATTAAGGTATTGAGAGGAAAGTGTATTTGATTTTTATAAAAAAATATGTGACCAATAAAATAATACTTAAATTTATGTTATTTTATGATATATTTTCAAAATTATGATTAAATAGCATATCAACTAAATAACGGATTTAGAAATTTATACGTAAATCAGAAATTTATTTTCAGAAATTAATATATTTGTTTCATAAATGATTGATAAATTTAATTTCGCAATAAATTACGTTATATTTCACAATTAATTCTATAAATAATTATTACACGCATTTGTTACGTATTTTCGGTAATTATAATTCTGATTTTCCGCTCTTTCTTTAATTTTAAATTCTATTAAAGAATTAACTTTAATAATCTATTAGAGATTATTTAAATAGTAAAGAATACTACGAAATACTGCGAAAAGATTTAAATAATTTTAAAGATTAACCACCGGAGGCTCTTCTTTCATAGCATAAACTAAAATTTTTTAACAATAAAAAAAAGCGCATTATAATATAGTAACCCTATGGGCATAATATCAAAATGAATAATACTATCGAATAAAAGCGAACTGACAACTGATAAAATCGCGCAAAAACTCGGCTCATTATTATTTAAATGAATAAATAGTAAGATTTTTTTTTGAGACTTTCAATGTTTTCTTTGTCTATGAGAATGTAAAACCATTTATTTTGTTCTCCCATTCTTTATGTAATATGACTTTATTTATGCAATTTATACTTATTTATAATAAATTTACCACATATATGCTTATTTATATATGTAATTCAAAAAGTTATTTAAGGAGTTATGCTTTTTTAAACTCAAATATTTTTCAAAGTAAATTTTATGATAAGGCAAAGAAAAACTATTATATAAATAAAAACTTGAGCGAACAAATTTACATACCATCGCATTAGACATTTTTATATATCTCTTTTCGAGTTTAGGAAAAGCTCGCGACGAAAGCGCATCCTTTAAAAGCTCTCTCATTCTCTAAGAGCGAGCCATAATTAAATGCTGTATTACACTGAATGCACTCCAAAACAAAAGACAATGCGATGCAAAGAGCAAATCCGCAAAAGCAAAACCCTTTTTCTATTATTCAGTCTGGCATTGTGTGTGTGTTTGCCATGAATTTGTTAGCAGTATTTTATTGTTTTATTATGTATTCTTTCCATTATTGCATTATTGTCTATTTAAGTGAAACAAAGAAAAAACAACATAATGTCTGAAAGGAGTCTCTCTCTCTCGCTCTCATTCGCATTTTTACCGCAATATTATTCTCTTCATTATTAATAGGCTGTAAATTTACGAAATGTTATTCATTCTGGTTTTACATGCGATTTATTTCGGTCTGCTTTAGAGGACTGTAATTTTGAAGTTAAGTATATATAAATATGTGTTCAGTGAATGTGAATAATAATAAAAAAGAAGAAAAAAACTTACTTCCGAAGAAATTATACTAATCAAATGGAGAGCGTATAAGAGCTTAAATAATTAATTTAAAAGATATAACCGAAAATTGTATTAACTTAATTGGCAATAAAAATAGCGCGCACTCACACACAGACAAAAAAAAGTTTACCAATAAATTAGAATGTAATGCTTAGAATTTTGTTTGCCTCTATCCGTAACATAGATTTTAATTCGTCAATTGCTTATTTAAGTCTGGAAACCAATTTGAGAAATTAAACACCAATAAATTAAATCATTATTCGAATTAAATCGAATTAATTTAAAAGTACAGCTAAAAAGTTTTAATTTGGTTTAAAACTGTTATTATGTAATTAAAACCTTTTACATCCTTAATTAAATTAGCCGTTAAACAACATTTTAAAACGTAGCGAAAGAGTGTAAGAAAAAACACAGTAAAGGAAAAAATTGAAAGACAACGGTTTTTATTTTATTTATATTTAAAGAAAAGCACGACAAACATTAGGGGAAGAAAGTCGGTTTTTATGGTTTTACTGAATTTTAAAAAATAAAACACAGAAACAAAAAAACTGCGGCACACATTCAGACGGTTGTCATCTTGACGTGCAGACCCTGCGGACTCCTTTCCGGGCTGTACGTCGGTCTGGACTGCGGCCCCAGAATCAGACACTTGCTGGTCTCGAAGAGCGTGGTCTGACAGTCTCGACAGCCGCTGCCGCCGACGCCCAGACAGCAGCACTCGTCGCCGCTGATAATCGTCGGCTCGTTTGACGAGCTGACCGACGATAGCGGATAGTCGTCGACGGCCAGCGCGACGCACCGGTGATCGGCGAGCGCTCCCAAACCGGTCTGATGAATGGTGACGATAACGTCCGGCGCTATGCCGGACACGAGAGTGGTCTGACTCTGACGCTGATAGGCGTCGTACGGGTCGTCCATCGAGTCGCCAACAATGACCAGCGGTTGGCCGTCGACGCCCAGAGTCGACAACAGCGCTGACTGTTGACACTTGAGTGAGTCGAACAGATTGGTCTCGTTTGTCATCATTTTAATGGCGCACTCATTATCGGCCGCTGACATATTAAGCTTGACTGAGCTGTTGCTGGTGTTCATCATGTTATTGTTGTTGTTGGCGGTGGTGGTAGTGGTAGTGGTGGTGATGTTATTGCCGCCAGTGTTGCCGTAAGTACGCGGCCGTATCCGCGAACGTGTCTGAGTGTAGATGACTATTATTAGCAGTAATACTGCGAAATAGAGAGGGAGAGGAAATCAGTGAGAAAAAAATTACATTCATTTTTTATGGCAATAAAATGAAAAAGAAAAACTTTAATGAGCGAAATAAATCAGAGCTGCGAAAAAAATTGCCGGTGATTTTCGATAAGAGTGAAATTTTTATTTTTTTTGGCGAAAAAGAAAATTAAATATTTATTTATGATTTGTCGATTTGGTATTTCTCGACAGTAAATGTTGGATAAGAAGAAGTAATAATAATTATAATAAATTACTAAATAATAATTTTTTTTTGAGAAAACATAACTGTAAACATGATATTTTTATATTTATTCATATTTCCTTATGTCGACTACTCTCTCAAGACAGTGGATAACGAGAGAAACAAATTCATAACGAATTACTAGGCCTTGAGCGGCAAATTACTGACACCGGCGAGCGATTTCGTTAACCCAGTGATAAACTGTATCCCATTAGCGATGCGATCAAAAGAGTCTGCTGTCGCCTGTCGTTTAACGCCATCGACAAACAAGCGCGCAATTTCTGGCTCACAGCAGCGAAATTGCAGCTCCCGTTTAAGGATAATTGTCTGCCATCATCAGCACCAGTCTCTTGTTCTCTCGCTCAGTGGATACGCATGGGATTGCGCTCTATATTCGAGTGGACTGTGTTTGCGGTCGACATTTAACTTAAATAAATATGTTGTTTTTTTGTTTGTGCTGCTATTATTTTTGTTTTGTTGCGGCACTTTTGGGGTTTCGTTTTTTTCATTTATTTATTTATAAAGTTAATCTATGTCTCACTGTATAGCCATTTCTTGGGCGACATGTCGTGATTGTGGACAATCTTTAAAAAAAATATTGACGTCGATGTGGAGTTTATCTTTTAGTGGTCTCTCTCTTCGCGATAAATTTCCGGAGAGATTCCATTTACAGCGTTCGCAATTGTTTCCTTATTTCTTTAAAAGTAAAGTATTGCTCGAGAAGATAACAATAAAAAACTATCGATAATATGTTTCTATTGTTTTATATCTTGTCGGTGTAAAGCACTACGTTGTCGGCTGTAAGCTTTGTCTTAATACCCCTCCATTTCATTTCCCCGACATCTTCGCAGACAGAGATAATATCAAACGCGACCGTTTAATATCGCTTTAAAACCGATGCGCTTTTTTCTCCCCTCGTGTGTCCAATCATGTCTGAAAACATTTCGCTCGATAGGCGCGGAAACCTTTTAAAGAGATATATTTCCACTCTATCTTTCGATAGATATTGGTTTTTTCTTACTATAGTTTTTTTATAGTTATTCTTTACGTTTTCCTATGTTTCGAAGATTATTAAAGTTTTTGATTTTATAGATTCCGGATTTACTTTATCTCGTATAACGTCTCTCTCTCTCTCTCTCTCTCTCTCTCTCTCTCTCTCTCTCTCTCTCTCTCTCGTCTTCTCTATTGTTTTATATTTGATTTAGAAATAACATCAACAAAAAAAACAGTTCTCTCTGATAACGACTTTTATCTATTATTTTCTAAATCTATAAGAATTAAAAACAAACAAAAAAATATCGTTAACTTTCTATTAAAGAGGAACATATTATTTCAACTAAAAAAATAATGCCATCGAGAGATAATATTCTTCTTTGTTCAACTCAACGACTGCACCACTTATTATGTATTACCATATTATTGGCCAAACAAGTTATTACGATTGGCTCGCATTTCGATTTCGACGAGTGTTTTTGGATTTTGATTACCTCTGTCTCACTAAAGCAAACAATAGACCGGAAATTTTTTTATATCTATTGAATTTGAAGCACATAAAAATTTCATATAACTTTGTTTAACTTTATATATATATATATATATATATATAGGAAAATATATATATTAGTGTTATTTTTGACATCTTCTTAGTGTCAAGTTTTCGAATTGAGAGAAAATAAAGAGGAGTTCATAAGCGAATCGTCAGAATTCTTCGTCGCGTTGAGTGGAGAGTAAGAGAGAGAGAGAGAGAGAGAGAGAGATGAGAGAGAGAGAGAGAATAAAAAAAGTAGAAACGATAGCGCAGTAAAACTTGATGTGTCGATAAAATGTCACATTAAGAACAAGTAAATCCTGTATTTTATTCGCCTTTTGAGGAAAAGATTTTTTTGCTTTTTTCTTTCTCTTAGGCTCGAAGTTTTTTCTTTCAGCTTTTGATTTTTTTGCTTTACTCGCCATTATTAGAAAACATGGTCTTATTTAATGTTTAATAATGTGAATGATTGTAAACTCCGTTAAATCGGATCTTATGTTTCTTTTTATATCTCTTTATTAAGGAAATAATTTATTGTTATAACTCTTTTAGAAATAATTAATTCAAATAAAGAACGTTACTATTAAAATGATTGTTACCCATTAAGTATGAATGGATTGATAAGAGTCTATGACATAACTCGATTTATTTATCCACAACTTGTAAAAATTAATCTTAAATAATAATAAAATTTTATGATAATAAGCCTAACCTAACCTAACCTAACATTGTCAACAACAATGTAATAACCCTAACCTTAATTTTATATATATATAAAAACATGATATCCACACACTATATGAATATTTTATTTTTATTTTCGCTGATAAACACGAAAATACGGATGCGTTTTATGCGCTGGATTTGCGATAATCTGACGAAACAGCACTTTACAGTTGGCTCTCGCATATGAGGAGAGCACAAGCATTTGTGTCAGCTTTATGTTCGGCTCGCATGTTCTGTGCGGTCATTTATGCCACGTTTAAGTGCGGACGAAAAAACAGGCAAAAACTACTGTCAAAACAAATGGCGTGCTGTGCAGTGGTATAAATTTTTCAATATGACAATACTGTCGCAATCGATTCGGACGTTGCAGTTCATGCTCGCCTAAGTTTTTATACTTCCAAGTCTTAAATTTGGTTTATGACTGACCATATCATAACTAACAATAACGCCCGAAAAAATTGCTGTATTTTTCTCTCTTTCTCTCACTCTTGTCGTAATACGACTCGACTTTAATATATAAAAACAAGCGCTGAGACATTAGATAGAAATGGACGAAACAATAAGTATCTCTGTTTTTCTGTTACAATTTATTGCCAATATTTTTACTGTGAGTTAAAATAAAGTAAATAATGTAAAAAATGAGCTCATTTTATTCGCGCCACTGATCTTCACGTGAGAAACGTGACGATAATGAGAGAATAATCCATTAGACTAAGAGATGATTTAAGCGCGAATTTTTTTTTGCAGTTACGCTTTTTTTGAATGCTTGACTCGCAAAAAACTAATACAAAGAGATATTAATGGTCAGCAGATATTGGTTAATGGGCTGTCAAGTATTTTAATGCCATCGCATTTGGTTTGTCTTTGTTTATAGAGGTTTTACTCTTTTAAAACTCTTAGAGTCAGTCATTGTTAAATCAATTTCAAAAAATTTCAATTTAGTTTTACTCAAAACAATAATCATATACGAAATGCGTACCCAAACCGTTAATAAGGCAGATGAGTATGGCTATCACAGCTGGATTGCCGAATCGGATCACAACGGTGTCGCTGCTGTCCGGCGAGTCGCAGAACACGCCGCTAAAGCCGGCCGCGCAGTCGCACCGAAAGCCGAACTTATTGTCGGCGGTCTGTTCGGCGTCCACACAGGAGCCGCCGTTATTGCAGGCCACGCTCGCGCAGCGGTCACTGGCGTCAAAGTGGCGCCGCAGAAATGTCTGATTGGCCATCGCGTCGCCGGTCAGCCGCACCGAAATTCGGGCGCAGTCGCTGTGGCTTCCGTTAGCGGTCAGATGCGCCACATTTGGTCCATTATCACAGACACAGACAGTCACGTTCAGCCGACGGGCGCGGCCGCCGATAGTCGTGCCATTATTATTATCATTATTATTATTAATATCACGGTTGCTGTCGGTAACGACGACCAGCTCGTCATCGCCGGCCGGCTCAAGAAACAGCACTTTGGTCACGAACAGGGAACAGCTGCCGTCCAGGTTGGTCATCACCACAAACTCGCGCCCGTACTTCGTGTCCAGAAGAGTGCAGTAGAAATAGTTGTTCTCGAGAAGATCGCGGTCAGAGACGGGTAGAATCAGAACCGGTTCGTCGAGATTGTGGCCGATGTCAGCGTCGATGGTGTAGTCGAGTTGCGCGAAACGGGGCGGACTGTCGTTGGCGTCGATCACGTTGATTATCACTGTGGCGCTCGACGAGAGACCGCCGCCGTCGGTCGCCATTACCTGATATTGATTTTTTGGTTAAAGTTATTTTTTTAAATTTTTTTCCTCTGTTTTGAATAATATTATAAATAAATATTTTGTGTTCATTTAAATTAATACACGAAACGAAAATAATTGCATGTAAATTAGAGTTTAGTTTTCTTTTGTTATTCTCTAACTTTCATTTTAAATATTCAAAATTTCCTGTTTGGTAGTATTAAAATTAAATTATAAATACTCTAAAATTAATGGTAAATTATTCGCTAATTTTTGTTTGTTTGTTTTAAACTTGTAATTGTATAATATTAATAAATAAATGGATGTGCTTTACAAAGCGCATCATAATTAGTTTTAACTCTGAATTAATCAAAAGCTTAATTAGTTATGAATATATTGATGAGCGGCCTGTTTACTAATTTATACTCTAATTACCGGTTTAGACGAAAATTATGCATTATTTATCACGAAAACAAACAAAGAAAATTTTATACCAACTTAAACGTAAAAATTTTCTACTGAATGAGTAAATTTTTGCATTGAAATAAATAAGTTTTTTTGAGTAACGAAATCATTAAATTTTGTCAAAAGTTAATTTACATTTAATAAGTATATTTGATTAATAATTAAATAACAAGATTGATCACTAGTAATGACCTCATAAAATTGTCATTTGTTTTTCACTTTAACTTTTAGCAGTATGTAAATGTCAAGCCTTATAAATTATAACTTTAATTATTCATTTTTTAAGTTCAGTCCAAAATTTATTTCCTAATTAACTAAAATTACATTAATGATAATATAGTTTTAAAATATGATCATTAAATATATTTTGTGCTCCCATTTAAAGAGTAAATATTTGGACATAAACTCGCTTCTATTATCACACCATAATTATCCGGTATTATAATAACTATAATTAACTTATTATTAACTCTTTCAAACTCCTAACAATTCAACACAAATACTTCAGCTCTCTATTCACTAGTCTGACATTTAACGCTCGACACTAAAACGATATTCAATACACGGTCCATTGAATATCTGCATACAATAATAATAAGACGACGACGAAGAAGAAGAAGAAAAAGAAACCCAAAGCCAATAATACCGCACACACGCTATGCTCGCAGTGAAAGTCATATTTGATAAATTATCCCAAACTACTAAAAGCAACTTAAAATGATTGCAAATGAAATAATAAATAGCAAAAAAATTATTGATATACTGTACGAGTTATATAACACTCTTTTACTCGCGATAGTAATTACACACAGATAGAGATGGAGAGAAGAAGAAAAAGCATTTTTTGCAGCGTATAGACTCAGACATAGGGCGAGACAAACCTCGAAAATAAACTGCGGCTCCGCTTCCCGATCGATGCAGCAGTTAATCGAAATCGCACCGCTTCTCGGATCGACGCGAAACACGCCGCCAACGCTGGCCGGTATCGAGTAGTAGATGCGGCCGTTTTCGGTGTCGCCGTCGTCGTTGTCCTGCGCGCTCACCCGCAGCGCCACCCACTCGTCGCCGCCGGCGGAGCCGTTTTCGCTAATGTTGGCCACAAATAGCGGCCGCTCGAACTCGGGTCGATTGTCGTTGATGTCGGTCAGATGGATGACAATGTCGGCGAAGCCGAACGCCTCGTCGCTGGTCTCGTATTTGGCCAGTATAGTCATCGCCCATTCCGGTCGGCCGGCCGGCGGATCGCGATCCAGGCTGGACAGCAGAAACAGCTCGCCAGTGGTCGAGTTGACCAGAAATTTGTCGCTCATATCGCTGTCCGGATCGCCGGAGTCGCTGAGAAAGTAGACAATTTTGGCGCGTCTCTCGTCCCGTCGGGCGTTGGCGGCCACCTGTAGCAGCAGTTTCGGCAGAGATCGGTCGTCCTCCTCGACCAGTTTGATCACGTAAGTGGGCTTCACGTACTCGACTACGCTGTCGACCGCGCCCTCATCGACAATGTCCTGCTTATCCGATGCCGGCGGAGTCGAGTTTAAATGTATATTGTCGTCATTGAGGTTATTATTGGCGACCGGCCTGTTGTCCTTTCGGTCGCTGATGGCCGAGTCGGTGGCGCCTGATTTGCCACTTATGACCTCTAATTAGGAATAAGTATAACAATAAATATATATGATATATAAAATATTTCCAGTAAATTATTATGAGCTAATTTTTTCCCTGAGTTAATAACCATTGAGTGATGAGTTTTATTAAAGATGATTATAACTATTTTTTATTATGTTTTTTTTTGTGCGCGCGAGAGTTAATTCGAGTTATGCGCTATAAATTCAACATTTAGTAAGAAAAAATGTTACTGTTAGCAGAGTTTAGACCGTTAAGTCTAGGAATTGATTTTTCGGTAAGCCATTCGTGATCCGAATATTAATTACGGTCATTATTTAAGCATCTATGCGTTTGATGAAGCATTGAAAATTGCCGCTCGAAAGAGAGAGAGAAATAGCCGGCAATGATATTTGAGTTAAGGGTAAGCGACAAGTCAAGAGAGAGAGAGAGAGAGAGAGATGTTATTTACTTATATTGGGCTTATGTAAAGAAAAATGTCAAACAATTTAGAGGATAAAGGGAG
>JAQIYA010001976.1:0-11066 GCA_034699355.1 Microtritia minima
GTTTCGATTATAGCAACTCATCGGTGTTCTGAAAAAAGTTGCTATAATCGAAATGCTTTAACATTATAATACCCCCCATAAGAGCAATCCGTGCTTTTGAAAAGTCTTGCTAAAATCGAAAGTTGCTATAATCGAAACTTTACTGTATATAAAATTTGACATGATATTTATATTTATATCTTACTTACATATAAGGGGCCACTATATTGAAAACGCTGATTATTGGAGAAATAGCATGCTTTGTAAATTTTGTGGATTTTTATCGACAGTTTCATCAGAAGTATCTGTCGCTACATTAGTCTTCATCACAATTGATCGCCTCATTTGCATATGTTTTCCATTTTCTTTACATAAATTTACACTGAAATTTACTTATAGGTAATAAGACATAAAATACAAGTTTTCGAAATATCAAATATTAAATCTTTATTTAGGATAATAGCGCTTTCATGGGCTGTAGTGTTTGTAATAGCAGTTCTTCCGTTATTTCCGATTCCTTACTTTAATGAAGACTTTTACGGCCGATCGAGTGTTTGTCTCGCTCTCCACATAACCACCCATAAGCCCGCCGGTTGGGAATACTCTGTCGCCGTTTTTCTTTTTATTAATTTGGCAGCATTTCTAGTGATAGTTTTTTGTTATTGTTATATGTATAAAACCGTTAAGGTCTCGGCCAGAAAAATGAATAAACTTAAGGCTCGACAAAGAGAAACTCAGGTCTTTCAATAAATAATTTTTATAAGTTGTTAACATTTGTTGAATATGTAAAATAAATTAATAGGTTGGACGACAAATGGCTCTTATCGTGATAACTAATTGTTGCTGTTGGTGTCCTGTCATTGTGATGGAATTGATGGCCATTGCTGGCTATACATACCCTGGTATGTCACTATTAAAATTTTCATATTTTAAACGTCTATTTACATGTAAATAGATATGATATGCAATTTAAACAGGAAAAAATTCCTGATTTACACATCGAAGTTCATCATTTAAATTTAGTTAGAGATATAGAAAGGCAAAATTAAAATTTTTAGATATAATTTAAGATATATATATGATTTATAATAATAGATAACCTCTCACTTTAGATATTTTTTATCGAAATATATTATTTTTATATTGTATTAAAATTAAATTTTGTTTAATTTGAAATTAATTATAATAAGTTAGTTTAATAATAATTTTTATTGTATGTTAATATACAGGAGCGGCATATTCTTGGGTCGCAGTATTTGTTATTCCATTAAACTCAGCTACGAATCCAGTTGTGTACACTTTGGCCCAATTTAGACCTTATAATTTCGGTACAAACAAACGCGATTCGCTCACCAATAGAGCTTTATTACTCACTCCGAGAGCGTCTCACGGAAAGTCAGGCGATCGTAGTTTAAGTTCAACTAGTATTAAACAAATTAAGACACCGCCTGGTTATATGACGTTAATTGATTTTCTGCGCGTTTCTGAAGATTTACAGCCAAAACACTTGTTGCAAATTTGTGTTTCAATTAGTGAGCAAATGATGGAATCGCACGAAAGTGGCTTTTCATTGGGTGGCATCAACTTTGATAATATTTTTGTTACCACTAAAGTAAGTCTTTCAGGTTAAAGGCTAAACTTAATTTTATGGTTTACTTTATTTCATATCGTGAAATAAACTAATCAAATATGAAGATAATGTTAAATTTTTTTATTTATATTTAATATTTGTAAATGAAAAGTATGTTTTGACAAAATTTAAATTTGTTTAACAGATGGATTCTAATATAATTAAGGCGTATTTGCCTGATTATACTTCATATCGCGTTAACTACTCGATCGATACCGACGACTACGCGGTTGATGTCGAAGAATTTGGGCTTTTAGTAAAGAAAATGCTTCGCGTCTATCATTTGCGAATGAATGCGGAGAGAAATGAGAAAAATGAAAAAATCGAAAACGATAAGGTGACCTAAATTGTTATCGAAACATATCAATGTTTTTGATTAATGTTATCTTTTCGCGACATTAAAATTGTGTGACAAAACTTTTTCCATTTTCATAAAATTAATTATGAATTTTGGATTTAATTTTTTTAAATCAAATTTACATTTCACTAACATTAGTTAAGTTGTTAAGCAAATGGTTTTATACTTAATTAATAAATATTATAACAAATTTGTTAAAAATGAATTGAATTTTTGTAAGTTTTTAAGCTTTAAATGTCAATAATGAAAAGTAAAGGCATAAAAATCTTGAGTTTATTATAGATATTAAAGATGGAAATCAAGAGGTCTGAATCTTATTTAAAAATTTAAAAATCTACTAAAAAGTAGATTTTTAATATAATATAAATACTCAATAAATTTTCTAAATTTTGTAAAACTCTCTTTTTTACTCTTTACAGGCCTGAGTTAAGCCTATGCTCTTCATTAAAATACCATTAAATGGTGGTATTATTACTTAACTGAACAATTCTATAGCTAATTATTTATTTATATTTTGAAATACGATTGTTTTATATAAATCATTTCAGTAATTGATAATTTTTTACAAATTCATTATTTAAATTGTGTAATATCATAATAATTTCATTTATATGTTATAAAACTATTCACCATATTGTTAATCAAATGTTAAGAATTTGTTAATATTTCTATTAGATTTCAATTGTATCATAAGAAATATATAAGAATATTTGTATTGTAATGTTGAGCATAAATATGACTCTATTAAATAATTTCAACATTGAGTTTACAATTAATTTTCTTGACACTCTTTCCTATAAAGCCTTCAATTTTTTGATGCTTACATTCATATATTATCATATGAACAAACTAAATAAATTTATCATTCAGTGGATCTGATTAACTGTTTGAAAAAGTTTTGGTTATTAAGTATCATAAACTAAAGTATCAAAACTTTAAGATTAAATTATTACTTAAAAAGATTACTTTAAACTTTCAAAATCTCTCTCTCTCTCTCTCTTTCTTTCTTTCTCTCTCTCTCTCTCTCTCTTAAAGTTTAAATGGGAGAATATTACCGTTTGGGGTATATATTACTATAGGGTATAGTAAGTACAGTAAATATCTTACAAATACATCTTACATCAGCACATTGCCAGTGGTCTCGTTTTTGTGTAGTCGACTTTTGACTATTCTTTTCTATATTATTGAGATAATTTAGATATAAGATGTTGAAATATCTAAGACGAGCAGTTATTAATTAGTGTCCAAAAAATAGTTTTCAACAATACGATTGCATATTGCTATTGTTGTACTATTTAATAGTAATAAAATTCAACGTGAGTTAAAAACTTATTGCATGAAAAAATAGAGCGTGTTATAAACATTGTTAGCTATATTTAAACATCAATATTACACAATTGAAAACGTTGACAAACTAAGACATTGAGAATGACAATTTCAAGTCTAAATTCAATTAAGTACACGGTGGCGATCGGCAACTTTATTATGTTTATATTGTGGACATGCCTAGAATTCTGGCTAATTATAATGTTTATCATAACATTAATTGAAAATAATTCAAGCGATGAGTGGTTATATGTAAAAGCGTCGCCAATTGTATTTTTCTTAGTCGTAACAAAGTTTTTTGGTTTTTACGGTGCGATTGGACAAAACGTGTTCTTATTGATAACACATCTTGTAATGACTGCTATCTACTTAATGCTTATCGTATTATGTCTCATACATTGGATAATTAATGGTATATAATTAATATTATTTTCAATGAAATGTTAATATAAATTACTTTTAATTAGGCGATGAATATCATCAAAAGCCTAATTTGGCGCAAAAGATTCTGTCAATATTTTATCATTTAATTAATATTGCGTTATTCATATTGGCTATTATCTTAATAGTCAAAATCAAACAACTTCAAGAAATAAAAGACACTCCAAGCGTCATAAGTGAAGAAAATCTAATCAATTCAATGCCTGATAAAACTACTGAATCAGAAAGTGAAGATATTTATCAACGTTTAGTTCCAAAGAAAGGCAAATCTAAAAAAATTGGAACTGTTGACACCATTGTTGAGTCAGTGAAAGACACGCGTCATCCAAATAAAAATAAACAGAAAACGAAAAAGTCAAACAGAGAAAATGATAATATAAATAAAAAAGCTAACAAATTCCGTCAATAGTTAACAATTTAATATATTTTCTTACTAAAGCTTTCATAGTTTTTTAAATACAAGTTTAATTAAAAAACTTTTATAAATTTTCAAAATTGCTATTTTTAAAAATAATTAACAATTGACTATTAATAATTTACAATTTATACTAATATTTAAATTTATTTGTAATTAAAAAAATTTAAATAAAAATATGTATTAAAAATAAGTACTGCAATTTTATCCAATTGAAAGACAAAATATTCTAACGCTACAATCTGTCGAACAACTCGCTAATCTAATACCAAATGTCTTTTCATTTTTTTCAACTAAAGGTGAAAAACGAATCCTATTGACAACAAGTTGGTGGCTATATATATAGAAATAAAAACATAACTTGGGTTATCAATTGAGTTACTGTAAGAATACTGTAGTATAAATAGATAAAAAGATATATAAGTTATATATAAATAGATAAAACTAACCAATCATCAAAATTCATTAAATGAGTCCAATAACTTTTATTATTCCAAAAATATAGACTAATATTTCCATTTTCGAGTCCGATAGCAGTTAAATAATTACTTTGAATCATCTCACACAATATATCAACAGATGTTATAGATTCAGAAAGAATTAACTGTTTTTCAATAGATTCAACACATCCAAGATTTGAAGATTCAGATGTTTGAGCGGAATTAATAAACCAAAAATTTGCTGTTTTATCTCGAGAAACAGTCACAAAAAATTGATTATCAGGAGTCCACGAACAGTCCCATATTATGCGAGAATGAATGCAAGTTTTTTTGTCACTAAAAGCAATTCTTGGAAAATTGTCTTCATTTAAATTAAACAGAGACCAAGTTCTGTCACGCGATACAGTTAATAGAAATTTATCATTTGGCGAAAAGCGTATTTGAGTAACGGTTAACTGATGAGATGGCAAAACTGCCATTTGATTGGCATCTTTAATATTCCAAAGAATAACACACGCGTGCTCCGATTTACTCGCTTTGCATGCAGAGGCCAACACTGTTCCGGCGTGATTACAGGCCAATGAAAACAATTCATATCCGTGACCGTATAATTTTTGCGTTTCAGGCCAAAGAGTATTTTGAAGAAGAATTTCTTCTGTTGGCGGCTCTTCTAAGTTAGAAGGTTTAAAATCATAATCAATGTGATTCATCTCATAAATGGCACGATTGGAAAGTCCTAATGACGGCACACTCGCGCAATTTGCTACCTCTTCATTATGATCGAGTTGGTGTAAGAGGTTTATGTTAGATATAGTTTTCAGACTATTGATAAAACACTTTGTTGCCTGAAATAATCGTATGACCTTTTCGTCAGCTCCAGAAGCAAAACTAAGTCTGTTAATCATAGCAATGCATTTCAAGTCATAGCCGTGAATTTGTGGGCGAGCTATTTCGTGCCATGAATTGGTTTGAACGCACGGTGCGTGCAGTCTAGTTGTTTGATCGAGCGAACAGCTTAATAAATATTCTCCTTTTGGTTCCCATGCTATGTCAGAAACTTCATCGAAGTGTCCACTTAAGGATATATATGATTGCCAAACATTATTAATATATTTCCACACATGAAGCGCGCCATTAAAAGAATAAGCCATAATAACGTTCAGCTGTGGAGAACTGGCACAACCGAGAAAACCTAAAGTGTTGCCTCCAATTTCGCCGACGCGCGCACATTCTGTCCAAATATCATCGATGCTATCTTTAATTGGCGATTGCCATAACACCATAGTTTTGTCCATTGAAGCTGATAGTAGTTGTAAACAATTTTGATGTGATTTATACCATCGTATTTCATTAACCCATCCGTCATGACCAGAGAGAACAGTTTCGAGCGTTATTAAAAAATTACACTTTACGTCTAAATAATAGAAATTTTATTACTGTATTGCTAATTAAAATAATTGAAACGCATAGCGAAAAAAGTAATAATATTGTAATAATACCGTTATTAATGAGGGTAAAAACAGATTCATTCATATTTGACGGCAATTTATCTGATTTTATAATTTTATGTACTCTTATAAAAAAGTCTTGAGAAGAAGAAGCGATAAACAAAGATCCTTAAAGAATAAAATATTAAACAAAATTAAAAATATTTAATTCAATGTAAAATCAAACAAACCATTGTGTAGATAGCAATCAATTGAACGAATCCAATCTTCATGACCTTTAAGTGTAATTAACTCACTTAAAAGGCTAAACTCTTCATTGCACTCATAAATGCGAATCAAACCGTCAGTTCCGGCGCTTATAATAACAATATTGGCAAACATGCCATAATTACATAATTGAATGTCAAACAAAATCTCATTAATATTGTGACAAATAAGTTGTTTATCATTTTTCCAAACGCGCAAAGTTTTGTCAGTTGAAGTCGTGACACAAATGATTTCATTTTCTTTGTAATGAATCGCTTTTGCAGTAATAACAGACTCTGTGTGTGCCAACAATTTATACTTTATTTCATAATCAAACGCATTATTAATTATTTGCCAAATTATTGCTGTGGTGTCCAAAGAGGACGAAACTAAAAATTTGTCGTCATTTCCTATCCATCGAACGCTATTGACTTGAGATTTATGTCCATTTAATAGCTTAACGATTTTAAATGTCTGCAAACAAATTATAAAATATTAAATTTTAATAATTTAATTGTGTTTTATAAGTTCTAATTACTTACTTCAATGTTATACAAAGCGATTGAATGTTTAGCTGCGATACAAAGCAATATGTGATTGCAATCAATACAATGCGAATAACGATTGCACGACAGACTCGTGTGAATCGACTCGCAATGAATGCGATTCGATGTCATTCTCGATTCGGCCAACACTACACCAACTGTACGATACTATTATTGTGCCACTGTTTCAGTTATGCAACACGTGCTTAATAACCACTGTTTATACGACGACCACTACTGTCTTATGTGACGGTTGACCGCATCGATCTATATATTGAAATATTATATTTAGAATAAGCCAACTTTTGCTTTGAAGTCTTTTAAGAAAGTCTCTAAAACTTTAAGTCTAAACCTATGGTTACTTTAATTATAAGTGTCTCTAATAAACTCATAACGTATTTAAAAAAAGATTTATTATCGAACATTGTGTGTAATTATTATAATTAAACAAATATTAGTATGTAATTTGATAGAAGAGAGTCTACCCGTCACTCTCAAAGTCATTATCAAATTTATTGTTTTAAAAGGCGGTTAAATTTTAATTAAATACATTTGAAATAATCAAAATTTGTAGTTAAGAAACATTATCTTAAAAACAATAGATTGTATGTAATAAATTTATAATTGTGAATTCTCAAGGTTTCTATGTTGAAATGCCTTTGAATTTGATGAATTTAAATAAATAAATTATGACAACTTTTTCATAAATTTGAAATAACTTTTAATATTTTATCATAAATTATAATAAAATTCCATGTATAGCCCGCATCCCATGTGTAACCCGCACAGCAAAACTTTTAGATAACCCGCGGGTATCGTGTTTTTAGGGTAAATATTTTGCTGTCTCTAATATTTATAATGTCTGTCATGACTTTTTTATTGTTTATATGATTATCGCTGCGTTTGAACTCAAATAAAGGTAAATATGGATTAGTTGTAAGCATACAATCATTATTAGATTGTATTAGTTTAATGCAATTTGTGTTCAAATATGAATATTAAATTAAAAACAATTTTAATGGTATTTATGTTATCATTGATAACACTGTTTTGGTGTGAATTTTTGAATTATTACGTAACACTTTGGTTGTGGTGTGAGTGGCCTCACGTGAGCCGACTTTCAAACGGACAGTCAATTGATGATAGCGTGAGAGTTATGGTGTTGTCCGACACTCACCTCTTGGGTCGACTGCGAGGTCACTGGTTTGATAAACTGCGTCGAGAGTGGCAAATGTATCGATCATTTCAGACGTCACTCCACTTATATTCGCCTCAAATGGTCATTATTTTAGGCGACATTTTCGACGAGGGTTTGTGGGCCTCTGACCACCAGTTCGACGATTATGTGAAGAGGTTTCACCACTTGTTTGACGTGGACTCCAGTCAAACCAAACTGCATGTCGTGGTCGGCAATCATGACATTGGCTTTCATTACTGGACTGATAGATATAAATTTTTGAGACGAAGATTTGAAAAAACGTTTAATACTTCTTCAGTTGACGTAATAACCGCTATTAAAGATGTAAATTTTGTAAGCATAAACTCGATGGCTATGGAAGACGACAAATGCTATTTTTGCGAAGAAGCGGTGCAGAAGTTGAACAAAGTTGGTCTTCAGTTATCGCAACTCAACACTAGCTCTCCTATTGTTTTGACTCACTTTCCATTTTATAGAGAGAGCGAACATATATGTACTGAATTGGATTCCGCTCCGTATGAAGAAAAAAATAAAATAAATCGCGTTAAGTTTGATTGTCTCTCGAAAGAGGCGACAAATTTAATAATGAAAACTTTAAACCCTAGACTAGCATTGACTGGACATTCGCATTATAGCTGTGTTGTGAACCATAGAAATGGATTAAATGAGTGGACCGTTGCTTCGTTTAGTTGGCGAAACAATAAAATGCCCAGTTTTTTATTAGCTATCATTTCTCCTCATAATTATTTGATATCCAAATGTTTTCTGCCGAACGAAAACACAGTCTGTTTGATTTACTTAATTAGCTTAAGTTTATCTATTTTATATATTATATTTAAAATAATCATAGCATATTCAAAATCAAAAAGAGAATAATGTGTACATTAAAAATTTATTTATTTATTAAATTTGTGTTTTTATTAAATTAATTTTGTATAAATATAGGGTTGAAAATGATGCACTTTATGTTACTGTTTAGTCGTCAGGGAAAACTGCGTCTACAGAAATGGTATGTCGCACATCCAGATAAGGCTAAAAAGAAAATCACTCGCGAACTCGTCACTACCATATTAGCTAGAAAGCCAAAACTGTGCTCTTTTCTCGATTGGAAAGACCTTAAAATTGTTTATAAACGGTAATGACTTGATTTCAAATATATTCTCTCAAAATTCTACTTTTATGTTAATAGATATGCGAGTCTATATTTCTGTTGCGCTATTGAACAAAGTGATAATGAATTGTTAACGTTAGAGATAATCCATCGTTATGTTGAGCTTTTGGATAAATATTTTGGAAGCGTAAGCTTTTAATAAATGATACAATTTTAATGATGATTGTAAAGTTGGATAAATTGGATAATTTTAAAATTAGGTTTGCGAATTGGATATAATATTCAACTTTGAAAAGGCATACTTTATATTAGATGAATTATTACTTGGAGGTGAAATTCAGGAGACAAGTAAGAAAAACGTGCTCAAAGCCATAGCCGCTCAAGATTTGCTTCAAGAGGTATGAAATAATTGCTCTCTTTATGTAATTTTGAATTTTAGTTTTAGTAATTCTATTCTTTGTCGCTTTCGTGTGTTCGTTCACGTGAAGGACGAAGCTGTTGAAAATGCTTTAAAAGAGTTTGGTTTATATTAGAAATTGCACGTTAGAATTTCACTATAAGAATACTCCGGTGTTTCACTAGTTTTAATATTGAATTTAGTTGTTTCCGACAATCCTTTTGCACTGTAAACCATAATCCTTAACACACTGTAGCTTTGAATTTAGACAATCATTGTTCAATAAATATCTATTTTATTTTAAAAAATTTTAAATTAATAGGAGGAAACTCCACAAGGATTCTTTGAAGATCATGGTTTGGGTTAAAATGTTTCAAAGAAAATTATTTTCACTAATTGATGGCTTCTGATTTTGGCAACTTTTTTATTTATGAGGTTCTTTTGTCTACAAAAACTTAGTTTATTTATTGGGAATATTACTTACGAGTATTACCTTAGTATTTATTATTGAAATAATTCATTGATAATGACTTTCTAATATAGAGTAAACTTATAATAAGAAATTGTAAGTTTATCATTACATTCATTGAGTATTCAGTTTAATTTCATCGTGATTTAAATTAATTAAAGTTATATATATATATATTTATAATACGGTTGTGTCCATTTATTATTGATTCTTCTGATCCAATGATCTGTCTTAATCTAAAACAGTTAGTTCGTTAGATCGTTAGTTCATGTTTTTAAAAATTTGTTAAATCTTTGCGATAAATGTTTGATTGAAAATATAAAACATTTGAACAAATTAAATAAATATTTAACGCCCACCAGTTAATTGACAAACCTTGTTTGACCCTATAAAATATAACAAACACTTCAATTATTATCATTGAATACAATACTATTCGTTTTGATTTTACTTTTTATTTTAAAATCACAAACATATCACAATAAAAACTAATAATATATTTTCATAAATTGTAATAATTTCATTCGAATTACTTTTTATGATTATTATGAATTTTTACGAACAATGCTTTTAATAATTCCTTTTTTATATGTTATAAAACTTTTGATAGTTTAAAACTTAACTCATAACACAAAATTTGTTTTATCAAATACAATTCAGATAAAGTAAGCAATTTTGAAAAGCATTGTAAATTCATTATATAAAATCCGTAATATAAAAAATATATTAATTGTGAGTGTAGTTTATTAACAATTCTAAGCTAAATTATACGAGTTAGCAAGTCTTTTGTTATAATTAGTAAATTCTATAATAAATTAACACAAAATGGATAGCTAATCGACGAATTACTGATAATTAAATGATAAAAGGCTTTTAATAAGAAATTTATATACAAATAAAAATCGAAAATAATCAACAAAAACGCAAAAAAATGTTTAATAAAATTAAAACTACTTTTAAAGTGGATAAAATTTTTAAAGTTATACATCTAAAAATGATAAAAATATGAGAAAAACTATTTAATCAATTTTTCATTTAGATCTCCGATTGTCCGCATATACAT
>JAQIYA010001977.1:0-11064 GCA_034699355.1 Microtritia minima
AAAATTATTTTCATTTAGAATGCAAAACAGAAAAACAATTTTAAAATCAAAAGTTTTTTTCAAAAATATTTTGTAAGCATAATATTTTATAAAAATAATTTTGAATTATAAAGTAAATGCAAATTTTTTAGAAAATTAAATCTAAGAAATCCAAAAATAAACGCTTAAGAAGTAAAAATGTCTCCAAAGAGAGTCTACAAGAGGTACACACAGAGCCGTTTGAATACAACGAGAATAATGAAGCAAATTCTATAAAGATTGACGAAAACGAGTCCACGACTTCACTCAACCGTCCCACAGATTTTTATGCGAATAAGAAAAATACAATAGAATAGCAATTGTTTTTTAATGCTATTAAATTCAACATTTATTATAATTTTAATATTATAAACATTACTTTCATAATATTTGTATAAAACTTTTATTAATCTTTTTTGATTAATCGATTTAATTGTAAACTTTGAAATAAAAACAAATATATCACAAATATAAGCGCGTATATCAATCCTGATCAGTGCATTTAATTTCCATAAGAGCGCAGTGAACCCTAAAGTGAATGGCAGTCTCGAGCAGATAACCGCTATAGTCTTTTCTAGCCTTTTTAAGCCAACTCTTGGCCTCGTCTTTGGCGTTAAGCTTGAGCTTAATTAAGCCGATCTGTAGCGCCGACTCCGGAAGAATATTAGTCTCGAGCGTTACGTGCTTTTCGCTAAGGATTAATATTTTCAAAATAGATATACACTTTTGTTCAAAAGTTTAGCTCGAAAAAAATAAGGCAATTATTATATGATTGAACATACTTTTTGAGTACTTCAGTGAAACACTTGATTGATTCCGAATATTTGCGCAGCTCTTTCAGGCAAACGCCGCGTAAATATAAAAGCGATAGATAACTCTCCACACTGTTTGAGTCTGAAAAAGACCAGTTGAATCAAAAATTCAATTTTTAATGTTTAGAGTTAACACTTAATGAATATTTCATACTCGCATTCTGAGTGGCAATTATGCTGCGATTGATTCGCGACAGAATTGGATTGATTAGCGACTCGTCTCCGCTCGCCATTTCCATCACATTCCACATTTGAAATAATTTCTAACCAAAAAATAAAGCAACAAATTATCACGAATTTATCACAAAATAAAAATTCACTGCAATAAATTGCAATTTCTTACAAACGCTGGTAACGCGAGGTTTTCTCGCTGACGAAAGTAGAGCTCGGCGTTAGTGCACGCGTACTTTTCGGGTGGTATTGTTTTGCCCGCCACTCGACGGCGCAAAGTCGGCACTTGTCTATTGGTTGAGATATATTCTCAGTAAATCTTGTTTTTAACTTATGATTAGGGTTTGAGTACCGAAACAGTTCGGTAACCTCTTTGCGCATCTCAGGCCGGTTTTCGTCTATCATTTTCATATACAAGAACGACGCCTTCTGGTAAGTGGTCATCGATCGGGCCCACTGGCACTCGTCGACCATCAGCTGCGAGTATTTGGCCGCCGAATCCCATTCGCATTTCAGTCTATTTTGTTTGATTATACACAAATTTAATTACATGTGTTATAAAAGTAAGGAACACTATTCTACGTTTCTCTCACGCGTAACACCAGATCAGCTCCCAATAGCAGATCGAGTACAGGGATTTCACTTCGGTCTGAGTGTTAATGCATTCGTTGAAGCAGTGTATGGCGTCGTCCACTTTGCCGGACAACTGCAATAGTCTCGCTTTGAACCACACAAATATGGCGCTCTTAAGAGCAAAGCATGATTTAAAGTTTTGATTTGCTTTTAAAATTTAAATTTTTTATGATTATAAATATGGACACACTTTATCGTAAAATTCAAGACCGGTGCGCACGATTCGGTCCGCTACGACCAGATCGGTATTGCCGATGCCGAACAGATGCTTGGCGTAGCACTCGTACCCGAAAATGGCCAAAATGGCGGGAAAGTAGCGCAGACTGGTCTCGGAGACGCTGTTCAGCTGTTTCAGACCGATCGGCTTCGATCCCGAGAAACCGAAAAACTCGAGCATTAACAGCACCCGTCGCGGCAAATGCGAGAAGACTAGGTTAAGCAGACCCCAACCGAACCGATAGCCCGATTCGAACTGGAGGCGCGAATTTTGATTTGTCCACTTTGTTCGGGTCACCAGAATTTTCAGGCATTCCCTGTAATTTTTTTTGTTTGTTTTAAAATTATTGTAAAGTTTGTCGCTTTTACTTAAACCCAAAAAATAATCGGTCACTATATAGCATTACTTGTAAGCATTGTTCGACAGGCGAAGTCGATTCGCGCCCTTCACTAACGACAATATATTCTGATCGGCGAAGAAGGTCAAGAGCGCCGTCATGAGCAGCTCTTCGGCGTGGACCAGCTCGGCGTGAATTTGCTCTTCGCTCAGCTCGTCGTAGTTAGTCTTTCGCACGTATCGAGCGATCGAGTCGTTTCGCCTCAGCTTTTGGCACATTTCCAGGGTTTGATTGCAGGACTCGATCGCCGTTTCGATTTCTTTCTGACAATATATTTATTTGTCAAAAATGTTTTCTGATTAGATTAGAGCAAAGAAAATGTGTATCTGTTTCCACACTAATAAGATATTTAATCGATATTTTGCAAAAAAAAATCATGTATTTTGGTGCTACTCTTAAGGACACAGAGATAGTGATAAAGAATCACTTTTACCTTCATTGATATATTTGCTTTAAAATTTTGTTTACACATTTGATAATTTTAATAAATCTTTAAAATTAATTTAAAATTTTTATAAATCTATTAAAAACATAATTAAATATAAATTGCTTGATTACCTGCTCTATGGTGAGCAGGGCTGACAGGGAGAGTAATAGTGACTTTCCGTGCGAATGCATGAGCGAATGATCGCACCATTTTTCGCACCTCATTAAAGCGCTCTTAAATTGATTCTTCACGAACAGACCCAATATTTCGGTACAGTCCTCCAGACTCTGCTCGAATGTTGGCGCCATTTCTGGTTTACTGATTTCAGTAAAATTTTTGTTTATATTCAATATTTTTAAAATTTTACAATTTTATTGTTCTTTTTACTTTCAATTTTTTGTTTAAACTAAAATTGATTTCTTGATATACAATGTTTAATATATTATAACAAAATAAAATTTCTATTCAACTAAAGGTGTTTTTAAACGTTAAATGTGTTATTATTGATTTTACATTATAAGGTGTTTTGGATTTTGATTAAAAACATACTTTTGATGTCATGAAATGCGAGTTAGTCTACAACTGCTCTATTATTATCAAATCAATAGATATTTAAATTTCTTATCAATACAGCCATCTTTTGCATTAAAATTAAATTAAAAATTATTAACTAAGTTTGTCTCAATGGCAGCGAAGTATAATTTTTATTAAACTTATTTATATATTTTTGTTTATTTGTATATAAAATAAATTACAACGAATTCGTAATTTTTAAATGTAATTCATTACAACTTTATCCCGCATTAAGTAATTTTTGTCAGAAAGCTAGCAATAAATCGTTTAATTTTCTAATCAATTCGTCTATTAATAAATAATTTATTTTGCGAGCCTCTCACTGGAAATAATAAATTTCAATATAAACATAAAAGAGAGCAAATATAATTTTCTCTATTTACAATTAACTGCTCATTTCCTGATGCTTAATATAGCTGTAGATTAACGGTTTAGCTATGAAAGGGAAAGTTTTGTTTTTAGGCGAGAGATGCGCATAAAAGTCTACGAAAGTTTTTCCTGTTTGCTTAGTTGGCATAATTTAAATCTGCAATAATTTAAGGCCCAGATGTTTGCTCTATTTTAGAGTATTTTTATTACTAAAATTGAAATTATTTTTAAAAATCTGTAGACTTTTTTTTTAAAAAACCATACATTTTTTATTTTATTATAAAATATTTATAACAATTTTTAGTATTAGAGTCAAAGAGTTTTTTATGAATAATTATTTTAAATAATTCATTCGAATTTGACATAAATAAATGAATATAAAAATATTGTTATAATGATTTTGTGGTAAAAATTTACTTACAATTACTTGAGTGTAAATTAGATATTCACGAGATAAGAGAACTTAGAAAAATAACTACAGTTAACAAATAATATTTTTTCCCAAACAATATACTGAGCATCAGATTAATTTGCAACAAATTTTGCCGTAATTGTATTCAACTAAACAGCAGACATCGCGCACACAATTTTTTTGCATCACATCATTTGTCGTCATTCGTCGCATTCAAATAAATTACCATTTGTTTCCCGTATTCGCTGTAATAATGGCTCGCAAGTGTTATTATCGCTCAGGCATTTGCAGATTATGTTTTTTTGTTTAATAGTTTGTTTTCTATTATGAAACTTCAGCACAATTATTATATAACTGTTTTATCATTTCTTATTGAAATAATTAGTTTTAAAAAATTATGGTTAAATTGAAAAATTCTAATTCAAACATTGTTTACTTATTTACAGAAAAATTATTAAATGGAGAGTCGAACTGAATTTGCACTGCAAATTCAAACATCAATATTTTTCACATAAATATTTATTTTTAAAATAAAGCCGAACTTTGTATTAAAATTATCGCTACTCTTTTTTTGATAAATTTTATCATTTAGTTTTGCTATTTTTCTATTTAGTATTATTGGCATTAGTTTTAATAATTTAGTTGATAATATAAATCAAGCCAATCGTATGCATAAGTAATAGTAAAGCGTTCAGTGTTCAGCTGTATTGACATATTTGATCGGATAAATTAAACTCATTTATAAAATGTGTTAATCACTTTTAACTTTATAACTGTATAAATAAGATGTAAAAATATAATTTTAATTTATATAAACTGACAAATCTATGTAATTATGAATAATGTTTTAGAAAACATTTTAATCTTATTTGATAATATGCTAAATATTTAAATAAACTATTTATTTATTTTTTAATTATTAGTGAGCATTAAATGATTTTAATATATTCACAATAAGTCAAGCAATTAAAGTTTACATTTAAATAAAATGATGATTTTGATAGATGAGAGAAACATATTTGTTACATAGTTCTGAATAAAGATGTGCCAACTTTACTGTATTTCCGGTATTTGAATTGAATCAAAAATGAATTGTTGGTCTACCTATGGATTGTCGCAAAAAATTAATTGTGTTGATTCATAAATCGAGTGACTGACATAGACCTTGAATTTACTGAAACTGTAAATTTTAAATGTTGTGATTTATGAAAAAAATTAATAATAATAATCATTATAAATAATTTTAAAAATTTAAAATAATAAAAGATACGTAATTATAAAATAAAATGGTTAAATAAGGAAATATTTAAAAATTTGGAAAATAAAATACAAAAGTAAAATATGCTTACAAAATATTAAACCAATTAAAATATTTTCATTCAAGGAAATTAAATATACAATTTTTGGCTGATTTAAACTTTACCAAAATCTCGCCCATGGATTTGTGAGGTCTGCCTGTAAGTTAGTGCCAATAAAGTATATGAAACTTAAGTGAGTAAATGTTAGCTCCATTTAAAAAGACTCTTAAGTTGTCAAATAGATATAATTTGGACATTAGAGTTTAATATGTAGTTTTGGTCCTTTAAATTTCCGTTACTACTAATTTATTTTCACAAATATAAGCCGCACTTTAGGTGCACGTAATTCATGTAAAACAAAAATATTTAACCACTTTTCTCTCATAGACAGAGCGCATATCATTTTAATAATTATTATACGATAAGCATGAATATACCGCTAAATTTAATTGTAAACATGAATGAATGCTGGAATAAAATGGATAACAAAATTATAGTGAAACGTAAATAACATAAGCAATTAAAAAGTCTTTAATCAATAATTGAAGTTAAAAACATAATAAAAGAATTTTTTCAAAGTGCTAATCAGTTTAGAAGAAATAAATATTGACAACATTTGACATGAAAGAAAAATTTCTACAATTAGTGTCACATTTCACATATGTTACAAAATTTTGGCACAAAATAATGATTTTTTAAAAACGTAGAGAATAAAATTTGAAAGGAAATAATTTATCTTAATTTATCATTTCGTGGCCCAAAATAACACTTAATTCAAAAAAAATGTTAACTATCCTAAAACTATCCTAATTTTTGATGACAATAAACGGATTATCCATAGAAAAATAAGTACAGTTTGAAAGAGATTTGCATTTCATTGTTTTCATAGACATAGGTCTTGAGCTCTTTTCATATCACCCTAACCCTCAAAATTTACAGATCCGAGGATTAGGATGAAGCTTGAAAACATAAAATTTGAATACATCCGCATAAATTAAATTTTAAAATTTAAATATCTATTCAAATTGTTTTCAATTGTAATTAATATGTAATAATTAAAAAGTAAATAATCACTACATAGAAAAATATATTTATTTAAAATCTAAAAGAGTTGCGCATCAGTTGTTTGTGATTTAAAGTAGTTCTAAGTTAAAGTTTGAAAACAATGTTCGTGTTTTTTTTTTGTTATGTTTGTTAATGCTATTTTTGGTTTGCCTGAATGTTATTGTAAATTTTTATCAGATATAATTTTTTGGCACTTCTATATTTTTTTAAAGAATAGTTTTAAAAATTTAACATATAAATAGACGACAATTATTTAAAATACTAGATAATAGAATATTGAATAATATAAGGATTTAGTAAATTTTAATATTATATAAAAATAGACTTTACTTTTAGTTTTACTTTATAATTAAAACTTTTGTGTTTACTATATTTACATACAAACATGTTTGCATAAAATCAATGTTAAAATGCTATGATTTGTTAAGTAATAGATGCCATAAATAATATTATTCATTATCACATCATACGTATCACAATATCTAAAGTCATAATTAAAATTTGTTTAGTGAGTAGGATTTATAACGAGATAACAATAATTTATGCGATATCAAAGTGCATCAGATTTTTTAAAATACATTTTTTGCAATAAGATTTTTATTAATCTTATTTCTATTCAATAGTTAATATAATGCTTATTAATAGATAAAATATTGTTAGATTTATCAAATCTAAATGTCGAAACGTTCAACAATTGTTTGGGTTTAATCACTTCATAGATAAGTTAACATACATTAGCGATAAATCGAACAAAATTGATAACAAACTCATTTAATAATTAAATATTAAAATATGTCATTATTGTTATCATAACATTTCTTCATAATCATCAGCAAAACGTGAACAAATCTAAACTTCCATTTCCTGAATATTATTTCATTACGAAATAATCAATTAATTATGAATGAATGAGACAGTAATCGCGAAAAATAACAAAATTGTGAATATAACATACTTATTAGTATTTAACATTTTAATTGATAATATTAAATATCTCTTTTTTTGCTCTTCGCTTGAAAATAATTGACATATCAATGTTAATTGATACGAATTTTTTTTACCAATGCTGTTAAGAAAAGTGTGTGGAAATAATGAGCAGCAAAACCTTGAATCAATCACTTATCAAATGTGTGATAACGAAAATTTAACACTTCTTTACTGATCGACTCTAAAAACGCATACTTTTTATCTTCCTTTAGAAATAAGTTTATTTTTGTGAAAAAATATTCTTGTATTTAACCAAACATTTTACTCACTAATTATTTTGATTAAAACCAAAATATATTTTTAAAAATATTTTATTATAAAAAAAAACAATTAAATTAACTTTAATTTCATTTTCAATTTTCTCTCTTTATTCTAAGATCAAAACAAAATCGACAAATACAGGTAAAAATAAATAAATAAACAAATAAACAGACAAAATCTGAGCAAAAAAAAATAAACTTCCACAATATAGTAAATAATTCATAACAACAGTGATCCGCGTCCATAAAAACCATTTTCATAGTTAATAATTTTTCTTAAATATTTATATGTAAATATAGTTATCATATTTAAACAGCGAAAAAATACTGATCAGCGACGGAAAAATGAAACCGCAATACCGACGACGACCGCCGTCCGCAATCAGACCCACTCTAGTAGACCGGATTGACGCCCTTCTGTCCCCACTTGTCTTTGTGCTGCTCGAGCCCGAAGCCCTCGTCATAGTTACCCTTCACCAGAAACAGCTGCTTGTAGTGGGGAATGCAGTAGAGTTTTCCGTTGAGCACCGAAAACCCGCCGAGCCGTAACTGCGACCGGCAGTGACCGCAGCGGAAGCATCCCTTATGCAGTTTCATGCCGCTCACCGCCAGCGTCTCCATCGGATACAGGCGTTTGTCGCACGCGTTGCAGTAGTCGCCCACTCGGCCTGAGGTGAGGTTAGAATTGATTTTTATTATTAGCTCACGTTTGACTTTCACAATGGAATAGCTTATGGATTTATGATTAGCGTGCGCTTAAGTAACCCACGATTAATATAATTAATGCAAAAATCAGCTCAAAGACTAAAGCTTATGACTTCGAAACTTATACTTCTGTGTATATATAAACATATATATACAGAATAAATAAATATATACAAAATAAGAGAGTAAAACAGTATTTTCGGCTTCAAATCAATTGTCACATTTTAATAATAATAATAATAATCACACATTTAAAGCCACATTTATCATGATATAAAAAAAACAACGACAACAAAAAAATTTAACTGATTTGTCTGTTTTAGCATTAATTCTCTAAACAGACAATTTGACGAAAGAGAGAGATATATTGATAAAACTTTTTTACTTTTGTTTTGAATTTGTTTTCTCTCGCGCGAAACCAAAACTCACCAGAAGTGGATGAATCGGACGAGTTCTCCATTGCTTTTCACAACTGACTCGAGAAGGACGGCGAGTAATTGATGGCTCGTAGAGTGAGATCGTGTCGCACGCGCTCTATTAAAGCAGAGAGATTAACACGACTATCAGCGAACACACAATATTTCGATAATTATTTATTTTGAAGATTAGGCGTATATTTATATATCTCTTGGCAGTGAAAGCGAGCGATTTTGGTTTAGCTGTTTGTTTAACTATTAGATGACAGTTGTCAAACTGCAACAAAAAAAACGTTTACGAGAGGATAGAGATAGCGGATGAGCAGGAGATGAGGTGTTGTCGTACTGATGACTTTCGCGCTATCCTTCGTCTCTCTCCAAACCGTTTTTCTTCCTCTCTCTCACACACACACAGTCGTACAAAACCATAGCCTCTCTATTTTAGGTAACGCACCGAAACTTCTGTGTTGTGTTTGCGCTTCTCTCGTACTCGTACTCTCCATCTCCAGAAGCGCTCATTTGTCATATGCCTTAACCTTGACTTAGACTCTCTCGAAGTGTAGTTTTTGTTGGAGGCTCTGATGAGCGCCACAACCAAAACGCCATATTAATCGCTTGGCAGTCAATCTTACCGTTTCTAAATTGGCGCAAACAATCCGCACAATTCGTGTGCACAGGTAGTCGCGATGTGCCCTATAAATAGTCCGCCACCCGATTCAATACTGCTGTTTCTCTTCGTCTTATCCTCTCGTCTCTCACTCTCTATCTCTTTCTTTCTCTCTAACTCTCTGATAGTCTCTCACAACAATCACTGACACCTCTCTATATGCTGGCCATGAAAGCGCTTGTTTTTTGTTGAGATTTTTGCGACTGATTTCAATAAAATACAAATAAAAGAAACAAGAAATTTGTTTTATCTGTCAAATATCTGCGTTTAAATATCTTTCTCTCACTCTCGCACTCACACACAAACACGTCAAACGTAAATCACCACAAAAATTAATGGCAATAAATATTAAACTATAATATTTATAGCGGTTGTTAGTCAATGCATGACAGTTGTAATGTTCGGTTATGTCACCCGACGTACTGTTTGCTAAAAACTGACGAGAAAATAAATTTATGACATAAAGAGAGGAGAGAAACAAAATCTAAAAGCAGAGGAAAAAATATATATACTTTTTTCTGCTTTCCTGTATATTAAATAAATACCAGATATAATATAAATTTTGGTGGGCGTAATCGTCGCGTACGGCACTGTTGAGCGATAAAGTTCACGACACATCCGGTTTTTTCATTTCATCCCCAAAACTATTCAATAACAGTCAAATTCAATAACCATATAAATTGAAATTTATTATCAAAAAAAAAATGTTTGAATTTAAAAAATTTATTAGTCATAGACTGGTTTTCAATATTGAATATGAGAAACAAAAACTATTTAGAGGGTATGTATACCATCAATGCCGGTAAACCCCGGTATACCCCGTTTACACCGGCATTGATGGTCAAACTCACTTCAATAAAGTAAGTATTAGTTTCGAAATTTTTTTACTATCATTAAAAATAGGCAAAAATTTAAACATAAAAATTTTAGAAAGATTATAATATGTATTATTTTCGTAAATACCTAAATATATAGATAGAGTTAATCTACGCCAGCATTGATTTAGTAAATTATTATTATTTTCAATTGTTTGCCAATTCCTGCTACCATTCGCTACCATAGCTGTTATTTGTATCAAATTTAAGTTCAATGACAAAACAAAACTCCTATTTCTCTCGACTCTTAAACGCATCGAAATATATATGCACACACTTGTAAACAGAGAAATGATAAGATAAAGAGAAAACTAAGTGCACAGTTAGGAGAGAGAGCACGAAAAAATGCGTGACTCTGACTCTGCCCTCACGAGTGGAAATGATTTTGAACGCATCAAACAATTTGACAGCAAATTAGTGATTAGAATCAATTTTCTGTTAATATACAGCTCATAAATATTATTTAAGAAAAAAAGTATTTACATTTTGTTGCAAATCAATGGTAACCTATCAGCTCTCGAGTTACGGCCACAATGTTCTGGTCAGTGAGGGCGTGGCCGTCATACCAGTCTCGCGCGTCGTCTTCATTGTCATCACGATATCGCTAACTCTGGTCCTCAAGTTTCGCGAAGCGCTCGCCTATTGGGCGTACCGATCGATCGCCGGCAGCGCCAGCAGCCGACTGGTCACCGGTCTGTTCGCTCTCTACGCGCTCAACGGTGTGCTTCACGCCGTCCACTACGCCGACAGTTTCGCCCGACC
>JAQIYA010001978.1:0-11059 GCA_034699355.1 Microtritia minima
GCGAATGTCACCGCAGAGCCGATGTTTTTGCACTCATAGACGGCCATCGATGAGACAATTAGCAGAACGGTTAACAATTTGGTGAACATTTTTCTTTGCTTAATAAAAATAAAACAAAAACTCAATTAGAATTACGACTATTTTTTCCTCATATGAGTATTTCTGTTACATTATGTAACTTACATACGGATGAAAGTGTTGTTTAGCGTTGATAATGAATTAAAATAATTATAAATTATAAATAAAATAGTATAAAATAAATAAAAATTCGTTTAATTGTTTATCAATTATTTATCGTTAAAAGTCGTGAAACACATTCATAGTCTCACTTTCATAGTCCGGACCGATCATAAGCCAGACAGAGAAGGAAAGCAATATTTTCATAATGTCAAGTCAAGTCTAATCAATTAATAACGCATTGAACTTTTATTTTATTATTACATTTTAATAATTTAATTTCATTTTAATAATTTTAATACATTTTAATATTTTTATTACATTTTAATTAATAATCGGTCATAAATTAATATGTAATTAATAATAATAAATAACTAATTAATAAGTAATTAATAATAATAAATAATAATTAATAAGTAATTAATAAGAATTAATAAGAAATTAATAATGGATATGATTTTAAAAAGTTTAAAATAAAAATTATTTCATTTTTTAAATATATAACTTTAAGTTATATCAAAATAGCTTAAAGTTATATATTTACAAAATTGAAATAAAATGAATTTAATGAAAATAAAATAATTATGTTTTATATTTGAAATTGAATTCATTTGTTTGTTTGCCATAATCTATTCTTCGTCGTTGAGCTCATTTTGGTCCACTTTGAGCACCTTCTTGGGAGGCGTTGTCTCGTCATCTGAGAAGCAGTCGATCGTTTCGACGAACGAACGCACTTTCAATTTCGCTCCACTTTTGCCAATAATTTCTCTATTATTGTCGATCTCGTAGTTATCGTTTCTGTCGACGAGCTGTCTGTCCGCCAGTTTGGTGACCATCTGCTCGATTGCGACCATCTTTGGCTCCCAAAAGAGCCGCTCGTCGGCCAACATCTGCCGAACGTCGGCCACCAGTTGTCTCTCTCTCTTCAATTCGTCGCGAAGCCGCCCGAACTCGACCACCACTTCGCCAAACCGGAGCTCGAATCGCTGGCCAACCATTTTGCACACTTCGTCGGCGACGTCACGCCTGTGATTGGCCAATAATTCGCCGAATTTGCCCAAAACTCGATCCACTCTATCGGCAAACTCTCTTAGTTCTGCGTTCGGCGGCGCTATCGCTGCGAAGTGCGGTCCGGAGTTGAACGCGGTTGTGGTCTCTCCGCGTTTGTGTCCGTAACCGCGCAGAGCGTTAGACCAGACGCCGCTCATTCGCGCGCCCGAACTCTGCCAATGAGTGGCCGACAGGGCCTGACTCGGGGTCTGCAGTGTCGGCATCGGTATCGACGAGAGTGTGTTCGCCGACGACTCGATGGCGTCACTCGTCGGTCGACACACACTCGCCATCTGTTCATCGTTTTCTTCGATGCGTTTCAGCACTCGTTTCGTGAGATTATCATCGCTTACGTGATTCGAATTGCTATCCATTTTTTCGAGTTTGAGTTACTCTCGAAGTTCGAAACAGAATAGAAAGTGAATTGCAATGAAGTGATGAGCGATTCAGTGATGAGTCGATCAATGAGTCAATACTTGTATTCGTTTTCAGAATTCTATTTCAAATAAATCGCACTTTCGTTTCGTTCGTTCGAACGTCTAATTGGAGGTTGAGTTTTGTGCCCTTTCGATAGCGAAACAAACGCTACGATTATCGCCTCAATCATAGATGAGGAGCACTGATCGCCACCTCTGATTGGCCTCATTTCTCTATTCTCAAAACGCTTCACATTTAAATTGATTTTTTAAAATGTTTTCACGTCTGACCGCGACGTACGGACTAAACATAAGTGGACTGAAAGGCGATCGCATGCCAAACATGTAAGACATCACAGATAGGATGACAGACAGAGAAGTGAAAAAAAGTGATTCAAACACGTAAATAGTGTTATAGTTAGCAGTTATTGGTTTAATGCGTTTTTAATTTCTCAATCAATCATCACTCGAACCGCACACTAATGTTTGAAAACACTCGTAAAATATATAGCGTTTGATATCATAGTGAATAAAGTCATTGATAGATACATAATTTAATTGCTCGCTCGTCAGAGGGAAGGATTTTTTGGTGGCGTTTGAGAGTGTGTGCGAGTGTTTGAGTGTTTGAGTCTCGCACACAGTGTTCCAGTGGTGCGAGTTTGCAGTACTGTTGCAGACAGTCGTGCAAAATGTTGGACGCGCTGAACGTGTACTGCATCTGCGTTTCGGGCATCGCCTGCACCGCACTCAACGTCAAGCTGGCCAACCATTACAGGCCGCGGCTGATCGCCGGCGACCGGTATCTCATGTGGAAGTGGCGAAACACGTTCGCCTCTATCGTGCACTCGGCTGTGGTCGGCGTCGGTGTGCTCTACACGTATGTCGAGATAATTGTCGTATCGATTATTTTATTATAATCTGCATTAAACTCATTTAGAAAATGCGTTCACTCGCAGCTCAATACTCGTATTTTTGGTGTGTATGTCAATGAGTGTGTGTGTGTTGTGTGCGAACACTAAGCAATCATTTGAAATCGATTTCACCTAAAAATAGTGCTTAACTTAACTGTATGTGTGTGTCAGTCGGTCGTCGAGTTTTAAGTTTTTTTCCGCAAACTTTTTATTTCGTAATTTGAAATTTTATGCACTTTTTTTTTGATTGTATTTTAATATATATTTAAAAATGAAAACTTTCGAAAGCGCTTTAAATTGATTTTGCGAAATGCGAGAGCGATTATAGTGAATACAGAGCGACTCAATCGATGCAGTCGTGGGAAAGGAATTAATTATAGATTTTAGACTTTAGAATCATATAATTTAAGCTTTGAATTAAAATATAAGTTAAAATATGCTTTACATGTACTATTATATTATAAGAGCTAAAGTTTTCGAGTTAACAAAAGTTTTAAAGTAAAGTTTAGAATTACTTTCAAACCTAAACCAATGCCCAATAATCCAATTAAAGCACTGCTTAAGAAAAATTATTAACAAATTTTTTAAGTTTGCAAAATTGTTTTACCACACAAAAAATATATATAGCAATATATTATTACAACAGTTATGTTTAATAATCTATTGAACAGTTTAATATCGGACGACTCGCTCGCGTCGAATATGATAGGCTCGTACTCAACAGTGGGCAACGCTTTTGTGTGCGTTTCGAGCGGTTATTTCATCTACGATGCGATCCTCTCCCTAATCAATCTCCAATATCCGGGTCGGATCGAAATCATAGCCCACCACTTCGTGTCGCTCACTTGCCTACTCCTGTCGATGTGGTTGAATCGATTTCTGGGCTATTGCGTGCTCGGGCTCACCGTCGAGATCAACAATGTGTTCATTCACGTGCGCCAAATGCTACTCTTAGCTGGAATTTCCGAGACCAACAAAATCTTTTGGATTAATAGCTGTGTCATAGTGTGTAAGTAACCATAAAAAAATGCAATTAAACGTTAATTAACGTAGAATTTTATTTTCATTAATGTTCTTTATTACGTATTTTTATTTATATAAGTTGTGCACAAAAGTTACATAAGAAGCTGTATTTTCACTGTTAGAATGGCATGATTTCAATACTGTTAGCACGAAATAATTAGATGCTCTCATTTTTCTATGAACGCGACCGCCGGTGACCGCCGACAGATTCGGTCTTGCAATTTCGTTTTGTGCCATTAACTTGGATCGCGTACTGCCTATACATAGACCGGCACTACATTGAGGTGCCGCTGTTCGTGATGGCGTACATTTGTCTGACCGCTATATTTATAGTGTCGTGCGTTCTGCTATTCAGAGTTATAACCACTGATTTCAATCTGAACGGCGCTCTCCGTGTGATTCGCTTAATCGGTGCCACTTCTGCTAAGTTTCACTACGAGTGCTCCACAAAGTTGAGAAAAATGTTATGAATTATTTAGATTTAGATCAAAATCAATGCGCTTTAAATATTTAACACATAAGTTATATGACGCTAGTATTAGATTGTTTGTTAATGTTTTATTATACAGAGCACGACACACTCATTATCCCCTTATCATTCGTTTTTTTTATAAGTTTGGTTCGAAATGTTAATTTTAGACTTAAGAGAAAAAACTTCGAAACACGAATTTTGACAAATTTGAAATGTAAATAAGATATTTTATATAAAAAAAAAAAGTATTTTTGGAAAAATTGTCAATATTTTTAAGAATAGTATGTCTTAAAAATATTTTAATTTAAAATTTATAACTTATTTACCTGAAAGTATAGATTAGGCGAGTTAGTAAAATATAAATTTAAGAAGATATTATAAAATGAAAATTATTTTTTAAAGACTAAAATTTACATTAAAACTCTAAGGTGTGGGCTAAATTTTTCGTTCGAAAATAATTTTAGATTATATCAAAATCTAAATAATTAATGGTTAATTTTATGAATATTTTATAAATTAAAATACTATAAAATTAACACAGAAAGCGTAATATATTCATAAATTGTGATATTCGTTGACTGTTAACATTTCAATTTCACCATTATATGATCATAAATATTAAATTTATAATATTTGTTGTGTTATATTTAAAGATTTATCAAATATGATTTAAATATCACAAAAGAAAATATAAATTATGCTAATATACATTCAAAAGCATCTAACATTAATTTAAAATTAGCTTTATTAAAATTGGTTTCTGATTTTTTTAATTTATAGCATAGTTTATTAATTATTAATTACTAACTGTTAATGTATAAGCTTTTATGTTTTATTTATTTATTCGAGTAAGTTTTACTTGTTTTAATTATTATATTAATTTAATTTTAAAAGTTTTAATTATTGTTTAATGTCTAAAAATCTCAAATTCCATGGAAATGGAAAAAAACTTTGATATTAATATTAATATAGAGTAAACAATTAATATTCAAAAGTTAATTATAATTTTATTTTTTTTATCAAACGTGCCATCGATTTCAGTTCGTAATTAACCAAACATAAGCCACTATAAGTGATACTCTCTAAAGCAATACACAAAACATTACATCAATATATTATATGGTGATATTATATTTATCATTTTGCTGTATAACAATACATGTTGTGCGCAAAATTAATTGCATTCATATTTTGCGGAATATTGTGCGCCTATAAATAATTATTTAATACATTATTTATATTAATACTCCGTAGAATAAATATATAAATATTTAATGAAATTGACTCAATTTTGCATTTAAAATATGAAAACTTAATTAATACTTGTGTTTACTCGCACTTATAGAAATAGAGCAAATATAGTCATTGACTTATTAGAAAGAATTGTCTTCTTTTTATGATTTATTTTCACCCTTTCCCCACACCACACCCCACCACACCCACACCACACCCCACCACACCCACACACACACACACCCATGAAAATAGAGAGGAAAGTAAGTGGTGGTCAAAATACATTTTGGTACACTTTTTATGCCAAAGATGTCCTTTAAATTGGACAAGAAAGTCAATAAATGTCGACAAATGTATGCATACACTAGTCTATCGTAAATTGTTATAAGAGATAGTGTAATAATGTAGTTAAAATTAATGACTACACCACTTATAAAACTTAAAACTATAGAGTTCGCTGAACATTGAAGAAAGTTCTCCCCATTATATGTGCATTATATCTGGTTTTTTCAATTGGCAGTAAACAAAGTTCACTAATTATAATATAAAGTTATAAAATTAGCGAATTAAGTGCCTAAACGATACTCAAAGTTTATTAAATTCAATTTTAATAGTTTGTGATAAAATGTACAATTACTAAATGAATTGGCGTAAATATTTTTGTTTATTATTTTTTTTAAGTTACAACTATTGAAAAATTAATTTTAAATAGTTTTTAAATTTTATAAAAATTGAACAAACCCTTCGGCAAAATGATTTTGCAGTTATTAAACACTTCAGTTAAAATTAAAATTATGCCCCATTGAGTAAAAATAGTTTAAATTGTGGAATATTATCATTTAGAACCGAATTTTCAAAGATCATGAAGATTTTTGAGCATAATTAGTAATATGTATTTATATATTATGTATTTAAAATAAAAATGTTGTCATTCATTTTTGAATTGCACATTTCACTGTATTGATGATTATTAAGCAGTTTAATAATTTATGTTACTATTGAAATAATGGTTGTGAGTTATCATTTATTTTTATAATAAAATATAATTTTTAATTTTTATGTAAAATATATATTTTTTTTGTTGCTGTTGTTGTTTTGTATTTTTTAGGTAAATTTAATGCGATGTTAATATTTTTGATTTAAATTCGCAAAATTCAATAAATACAGTTTGAATTAATTTGAATCGCCTTTCAAATACAGTACAAATGTATCACTAAATTTCAATCTATCGATATTTATTGTTTGTAAAGGATTATTTTTTATAAGATGATGAATTGCTACACTTTAATAAAGAAAAATAGTATCTTTAAAAATGAAAATGTCTAGTGTTTAGTATATCACAAACAAAAATATCTTAATGCGTATATAAGCATAATTTTGGCAAATACTAAATTACAAATAAATTAAACTCAAAACTAATTTAGCGTTAAAAGTATATAACATTTATTTGCATAATGAGTAAAGTAAAGTTACTGTAATTATGAATTACATCGTTATTAAGATCTATAAACATAATAGTGTGTTCATCAACTTAGAAAAATAATTCTAAACTGATGCAACTAAATGTTGATTATTAAAGGATTATTAAATATTAAGAACAAGTTTGTTTAATTTTCTCGATACGTGTAATTGATTTTTAAAAATCTAATGTCAAAAAAGCAAATAATTTGTGAATTTGTTAATGGCTTAAGTATAAAACGAGATGCGATATAAGTATACAGAGATCTTATGTTTAGACTATCCATAGAAATAATAATAAACTCGATTTATGTATAAAATTTATGTTAGTTTTTTATTTCTATTATTAATACGCAAAAGATATTTATTTAATAACATTTATTGTTTGCTTCCTTAAAGTATAAAATTGAAGCACATTTAATAATGATGTTCTCTTGAGTGTTATACTCAACTAATATTATTTACAGCAAAATTTCATTCAATTTTGTCTTTTCTCCAACAAATTTAGTTTTCTTTAAAGGCATTTATCACATCTCGTTTAGTATCAAACCATTCAATTGTTATGTATCATTAGTTAATAAAACAATATTTTAATTAATTGCTTGTTGTGGTGATATATTTGTTTTGAAAAATGTTAATCTCGAAATAAAGTCAAAATATTAGTTGCAAAAAATTGAATTTGTTAGACTATAAATAGCTGACACCATACGATTAATTGGATTCATTCTTGATGTGCGTCTGAACGGCTCTGTCATAATGTGGCCATTGTTTTCATCTCTCATGATGTCATGCTCTTATACTAATTTAAATATCAAACAAACTTTTATGCTTTTAAGAAGCGGCTCGCGTTCGGGTTTGTTATATTAACGAGAATAATTGAATAAACATATTTAATAATGACAAAATTAATAATTTAGTTTTAAATTTTATTCAAGCTTTACTTATTGCAATTCATGCTTAGATAAGATTTTAAAATTTAACATGAAATCTTGAATTTTAAAATTATAATTAAAATGTCAAATTTTAATATGATTAGACAGATTCAAAATATAAATTCAACAGATATTCATTTTAGGGTTTTATGTTAAAACCCTAAAAGTTGACCACAATGAGTGCTAAATGTGTATATACAGTAAGTAAATATTTGAGTATTGTTAAAGTAAAGTATTGTTTAACAATATTTTTCAAAATGTTATTAAAATACTAATTTTCAAATCTCTTTCAATATGTTTCTTATAAACAGAAATAAATTTATAGAGTAAAGAGAACTAATGTCAACCAAATTAGTCGCTAAAATCAACTTTTAATTTAAATTTAAATTTTAAGTAACAATTAAATTTCAAAACCGTCATCTTTAAAAATATTCAATATATATTTTTACTTTAACAATAAAAAGTATTGTTGGAAACTCACCCACGAAAACACGAACACACGAATACAATTCGTTTAATAAGTTTTGGAAATTTGTATTTTGTTAAGTTTAGTTATGGTCTAATTTATTTTATAAAAAAGTTTTAGCTTTAAATAAAATTAAATCTGAATATATTCAAAAGTGATTAATAAAATAATTTAAAATGAATTTTTCATAATATATGTAATTAAATTCATGGAAAATTCTATGATTTTGTTTGTGAATTTTGGTCATTCAATCACAGACCAAATTGCTTAACAATGATCAGCGCAAAAATTGTAATTTATACAGAATTTAATAAAAACCAGTGCCGTTAACTAAAAAGACATGATTACAATGTTGTGCTTAAGCATTGCGTATTAATTCCCTTGCGATCATTATGTCACTGATTTATCAATATATTTCGTGAGGGTTTTTTTTATTTATATATAAAACAGCTTATAGAACTCCACCCAACATTTTTATAGTACCATACATTTGTTTGACATTTAAAGATCTTAATAATGTATTTTATTTTCCTTTATGTTACAATCTATTATTACAATATCACTGATGTTTCTTTTTATTGCAACTATGACTTTATTTATAGGATACGAAAATAGCAATTTTTTATGATATTTCAGATAATCATAAAATCAAGATAATCACAATAATTTAATTGATTATTAAATATATTAATTAATTGATAGCTTGCATTTATTTTGCATATTTTCAGCAATTGTCAGCGGCAGTCACTGTTAAAATAACTATTATATTGTTAAATCAAATTAAAAATTAAGTTAATTTAAGTTAAATTAAGTTAATTGAAAAAATACAAACGACTAAATACTAAAGAAATTAAATGATTAAATTTATCCAACATTATCTACATTTGCTATTTGGTATTCGTTTGATTTCTTCAACTTCAGTCCGGGTTGAAATTTTTTTTAAGGTTGTCATTGAAATTAATAAACAACGCAATTATTTGCTTCAAACAATAAATTTTAATACAATAAATTTTGTGTTTTAAATCTATGATTAATTAAATTACAATGAGAACCGTAATTATATAAATTATTTGTGTTCATTAAATTATTCTTCTATATTCCAAATTTATTATCAAATAGAATTTGAAACATAAGATATGAAATCTAAATTCATTAATGAATACAATTCAATTCTACATAATGGTAATTATTTGTTTTCAATTTCTTTATTTTTTCTATTAAACAAATTAAGTTCAATTAGTTTTGAAATAATTTACCGTATTTTTTTTAAATTATAATTTATTTATTCGACATTAAAACAGCGCAAACTTATATAATATAAGTGATAAATTTTAGTCCGAATTTCTCGAATCTTGATAATCAGGTTTAGCATAATTAACCCTATATCGTCCGCTATCACTAATTTCGTGATCGCCATCCGATTCGCTCTGCTGTCGCTCAGCGTAAGCCATAATTTTATTATACACCACACGATTCTCGTTTTGCTGCTCATTTGGATCCATCTCTTCTGTGCAGTTATCGGAATTATCGTCAATTATCGGATTTGTCGTCAGCACCGCATACGCTCGACTCGATTGCGCATTCAATTTCGACATCTTTCCGAAATTGTTAGGCGACGAAACGTCGGAATCCGGTTTGAAATCACGAATATCGGTGACGGTTGAGTCGTCATAATCGGTGGAGTTCTCGTAGTACGCAGTACTGCTCTTGTAGTCGTCCAATTCGGGCAGATATTCGAAATCGGACTGCGATTCGCTGGTCAGCGCCGCTCTGACTGTTTCGGTGATGGGCCGCCACGGCATGCGAATTGTGGTGTCCTCGTCGTCGTATTGCGGTGTTGTCTCGTCCTCAGACTGTTCGCGATTCGGATCGTTGTAAACATAAACATTGGTCGCATAGATTAGCATGAATTTTGACTTTACAGTCGATAAACCAGTTTTCGGCTTATTTACACCCACTGTGTCGTCTTCGCTGCTGTTGTCGTCGTCGTCTTTGTTGTTGTCATTGTCTTTGTTGTTGTTATTATTGTTGATTTGATTTTTGTGATTATTATTGTTATTCTTATCATTATTATTGTCATTCTTATTCTTATTTTCGCTATTGTTATCGTTGTTGTTGTCGACGTCGTTAACCACATCGTCGATGTCGTTATACCGAAGTTTCGTGCTCTCGTCTTCGTAGTCGTCTGTGGTTTCGATATTCAACTTGTTTTCAGTATTGCTAACAGTTGTAGATGTGATTGTTGTTGTGAAAGCTTTACTTGTAGTTATGAATTCGGTCATGTCTTCTGTTCCGTAATCCGTCATGTCTTCTGTTATATCAGAATCATTTATATCCATCATCTCTGTTATATCCTTTATCTCCGTTTTCTCTGTTATCTTCGTTTTCTCCGTTATAAAAGTTTTCAAAGTTGTTTCCGTTATATCCCAACTAAAAACAAACGGACTCTCAGTCGTTGATCCGACGCCTAATTCCGGAATTGAAACTGCACTGAATTCAGTTATTGTCTCACTCGATGTCGTCGTATTATCCGACGGACCAAAAATTTTTGAAAAAATATTCTGACGCATCACATCCAACATATTCTCATTATTCTCGCTCGATGTCGGAATTTCCGAACTTCGAACTGTCGAGTCTTCGGCACTGAATAAACCACTGGTAGAATGAGTTGAACTTGTTTTTTGATTTGGTTTAATAATTTTGGAGAAGATATCATTCCTCATCATTTCCAAGTACTTTATATTCGGTTTAATTTTTTTATAGTCAATCAATTTTGCAGAATCATCTAAAAATTTTTTAGGGTTATTGGCGGGATTTTTTGCCAGTTTTTTCAGTGAATTTATTGGAGAATTTTCGGAATCGGGTCTCAATTTTTTCAGAGAATTCAAAGGAGAATTTTCGGAATCGGGTCTCAATTTTTT
>JAQIYA010001979.1:0-11055 GCA_034699355.1 Microtritia minima
TTTAAAGTGACACTGAAATGATAAGCTTTTATAGCAGTCTTTTATAAGAAGTGAATGATCAGTCAAAGTGTGTGACTTATCAAATCTGAAATGTTAATCTACAATATTTGCTTAAAGACGCGTGACTGACAGACAGACTGACTCTTCCCTGTGATTAGAAATACTATCATTACTTAGAAATACTTTGTTATTAATAAGTTTAGTGCGTCATTAATCCAGTTTGATATACGCTTAGACCGGACTACTGAAGTTTAAAGTTAACAAATAGATGACCTGTTTGTGCACTGTGTTTGCAATTTGCTATACGTCACCGTTTATATGCATATAATTTTATGATTTAAGTAAATTATTATGATTAATGAAAAATTGTATCTCTTGAAACAATTACTTGTCTAATGTCTCACATAACTGTAACTCATAGTTAACGGTCACTTTAGTAATCAATAATAAGTACTCAACTAACTGTAAAGTGGAATTAAATTTTTCAGAAATTTTGAAAGTATTTAATTTGACATTTGATTGTAAAATGTCAACTATTTTAAACTTCAATAAAATCGTGTATAGTTAATAATCCTCTTTTCATTTAACTTTAAGTGATTGAAGAGATTAAAAGATTTTCATTTTAGTTTTGTCTGACAATGTCTACAAAAGTGCAGTTATTCCTCAACAAATTCATTTTTTAAGTGTTCATTTGTTGTTTATTAGTTAGCTATACGTATAAGTAGTTATCGGTGTTAATAAATTAAAAGTTCATTAAAGTCATCAAATATAATAAATTATGCCTTTATTGATATAATACATTTTACACAATATACATACAACTTATATATACATTAATATGCATATAAGTTGCACAATGCGTACTCATTAATTATAAACAAATTTTCGAGATCGAAATAGCAGATGAAAATCGATATAAAAAGCATTTTATTGTTTACAGTGCGCCAAACCCTTGAAGGCCTCGACTAGTCTGTTGGGCAACACGTTGACGATGGCTTCGCGCAACTCTTTCACCTCTTTCTTGATGTCCACCAATTCGGTTCTCACTTTCGACAACTCCTCGCGATTTTTGATTATTTCGCTTTTCATGTCGCGAATGAGCTCCTCGTTGGCCACACTCTTCGCTTTAATCACTTTCATATCATAGCCAATACTTTTGGTGTTGGCGTTGAGCGCCAGTGAACTGCTCTGAATGTCGGTCAGCACTTCGCGCAGCGACTCAATCGACTCGACCACCGGCGAGATGTCCACGCGCTTGTCGGCGCTCGACGTGTTTGACGGATCGCCACGCTTTGCCGACTCTTTGGCCACATTATTGCCGAACGCGTCGGCAATGGTCTGCAAGAGCTGACAGCGAGTGCCGCCACTCTTCTCGATGGTCACCGAAATGTCTTTAAGTAATTCACTCAAATTGGTGTTCGAGTGAAGAATGGCAGTCAAGAGGTCGATGATGTGCTCGTTTCGGTCGTTGTCTAACGTGGCGAACCTCTGCCTAATTCGGGCCTTAAGGCTGGCCTCCAGACAGCCCTCGAACGTGTAGCCGCTATAGGAGTACATCTGTTCGCCGATACGGCACGACCAGTACTTCTTATGCTGACTCGACACCAGCGAAATCACCGAATGGTTGGCGAAGTGGCAGTTATTGGACTCGTGGTTAACCCGACGCTCGCAATCGCAGTACAAGAGCTCGCTATTCGGGCCGTCATTGCCGTTGCTATTCATAACTGCTATACACGTGTAAAGTTTGTGAGACGAGTGGGAGAGAGAGAGACACACGAGAGACAGACCTTGTCTTCAATATATGCGCGTATGGCTGGCGTGTCAGTCAATCGAGTGGCGATTTGCTCGCATACCTAACGCCACGCGACTCGCAAATGATGGCAGAGTAGACCACAGTATCCGAAATAACGGTTCGCTTGCGTCGTATTAGAGATACAAAACTAGTTTTCATTTAAAAGTGTCGCGCGGTTTGCGTTTTATTACTGTTTACAAGTCTGGCAGTGTTTCGCAACTCAGCACAAGTCGTGCGTATTTTATTTTCGTTTCACTCGCTTTTCGCTCATAAAAAAGCAATTCAAACAATATAGCGGTGAATGAATTAAAAAGCGTTTACTTTTTTGAAACGTTGACAATAAATGTAAGTCGCGATCGCTTATTGATTGTCGACTCGCGTCTCGATTCAGACCACAATAGTCAGTCTCGCCAAACCCTAATGAACTGTTTGAGTGGCGCAACAATTGCCAGCAATTAATGCACATATATTAGCGCTATTCATACCTCTAACCGTTAACTGCGATCAACTTTTTCCGCTGCAAACCAACTCAAAGCCGGCGTTTGTCTCTCAAACAAACTCAAACAGGGATTGCAAATATCAAGTTTTAACGCGACGTTACTTCTGCGAAGCCGTTCACCAGTTTGTCGTTTCACGTCATTTCGCATCTCATTTACAGTTTGTATTAAAGGGAAAACCAAACGACAAATGTCTTCGACGCCGCGAAACACTGATCCGCCGCTAATACAGGACATAATAGGCACAGCGGGCGAACTGCTGGTGGCATACGGTTGGCATCTGTTGACCGCCGTGTTTGTCGTGGCCTTCGTTTGGCGAAAATATTTGGCTCAGCGCTACCATTCGTGGCGCGAAAATCGTAGTCTACTCAACACAGGTTTACTTAATTTAGTTGTCATCTTTAAAATTAATGGTGAAATAATTTGATTTACGCGTGCGTTTAGATCCACATGTGTTGGCCTCTCGTATGGAAGCGATAGAAGAGGCGAGACGTCGACTGCAGGAGCGGTACAGCGATGGTGTGTCGCAACACGAGAAGGACATCAAAGACAAACAGGAGAAGAGGAGACAGGAGTTGCTTGAGTTGACGCAAAACAGCCAAAACAAGGCCACCATTAATGGCTCGAAAGGCAAGTCTTCGCCCAAATTTCGTGACGACAGCTATAATCCGTTAATGGGTTCGCCGTCGACCTCCAGTTATCGGCCGAAGAAGAAGACGTGTGCGAGCGGTGGTTGTGGTTAATGGTGTTTAATGTCCGTTCAGTTTTATATTTTACTAGTTTTGTCTAAATTAACTAATTTTAATATATTGATAGTTAGGTTTTAATGATATAAAATGTTATGCGAAAAATTTTTAATTATTGTTTTTATATATCGAAATTCGGTGCTATATATAGCTTTGACTCGTATGTACAATAAATTATTGTTAAATTATTAATAATAAATAACACATTAATAAGTTTGAAGAGACGCTAACAATTGAAATGAATTGAAAACAGTGTCCTCTCTGTCAATGCATTGCTGTGCCATTCATGCCATTCAAGATGCACTCACTATCGTATTTAACAATTCAGAAAAAAAGTGATTCATTACTACAGATTTAAGTGATTGACGAACGACTTAATTATGATCACAATTCGTAACACATCGTGAAAGTCGAGTGTTTTGAATTTCACATCAGAGTTAACGCATTCAAAGTTGTGTGACGTAACTGCTAATGAGGGCAACACTGACTTCAGTTTGAAATGAAAGCATTTTCAAAATAATAATTTATGCAATTTATAGATTTGCAGTGAATTTTCGAGATCAACGAAACACATAATAATATGATATGAATTTATGCCAATATTTTAAAATTATTTAATTATTAAACGAATGAATAATTTTGATGTGAAAAATTTATACAAATATAAGAAACTGTTATTTGAAGAGCAGACAGATTTTCGAGGGTATATATAAGAAAATTGAAGAGACATAGAGTGACTTGAAGAACATAATTGTGTTATAATTTTTCAAATTAGCCCAACTCTACAGCAATCCATTGATAAGAGCATTAATGCTTGCCATCACTTTTACTCTTTTGTGTTGAAAATGAGAAATCATAAACCGAATGATAGGTCTCGGTATTTAAATTTTATTTAATGCTTGCAAAACAAATTAGTATTGAAAGCTCGTACAGGAAATTAAATTTAATAAAAACAGTTATGTTTGATTAAACTTTTGATTTAAGAATTTTGATTTTATCGCGTGACCGCTAAATTTACGACACACTCATCAGATTCGATTCATAAAACAAGATTCATATAAAACATAACTTAACATAAAATAAATTTTAATAGAAAATTTTCAAATTCAGTTCCAACAAAATTGTTTTAAAAGTATATAATAATAAGTAAATAGTTATAATTTTTTCACAAAATAATAGATAACACGAATGACTTTTCATAAGAATATAGCCATCATTTGTTATAATTAATAATTAATACTATTATTTCTGAACCTAATTATGACTTAGATTTAGATCTAATCTTAAACGCAAACATGATTTTAACTAACACTCGTCATCGGCTGCAGTCCAAGTGATTAATCCTGGACTGATATCACACTTCATATCGGGAGCTAATAATTTGATTTCCATGTCATCTCGAATGTAGTTCACACTATTCGAGCGCTGTATCAGCCAATGGGAGCGTAAGTTTGCAAAAGTTATATTATAATCTTTAAACGCGTTCAACAAAAATATCGCTATAATAACAGTGGAAAATCCGCATAAACTTCCGATCACATCAGTAAAAGACATCGAACGCCACTCTTTAAAAAGTATCGCCGAGGCGATGATCACAAATGTGGTAAAAAATACGTAATAAATGGGTGTCACAACAGACGTGTCGAATATGTCGAGCGATTTGTTGAGATAATTCATTTGTATCGATACGGTGGCGACCACTGAGAGCAAGAGAATCCAGAATAAGATGTTTGTCAGTTGATTGGTTTGGCTGAGCGTCTGTCGAATGGCGAGACCGAGACCTTTGCACGACATGACCGATAGCGAGCCGATGAGCGAACAAATAAGTATATAAATAATCACATTCTGAGATCCATAGCGAGGCGCGTAAACCGCCATCAATAGGAAAGTGGTGAACGAGACGAACACGAGGTAACAGACAAACGACGGGTCGACGAGCATCAGAGAGAGTTCGTCCAAACTCTCGATTTGCCGGTCTTTGGGCGCGTGAATCACGATTATAGTGGCGCCGATTATGCACAGCAAGCATCCAATTTTGGCCAACAGGTTGAGTCTCTCGTTTAGATACCGATTGGCAAAAACAGATGACACTAAAACGCTGAGCGCTCCCAATGGCGTGACCAACGATGCGGGCGCGAACGTGTACGCCGTAAAGTTGGCCAGTTCTCCGATGGCCACTATTTGTTAACATAAAATAATGAAATTATATTAAATATAATCAATTGTAGTCAAACTAAATTATACTTAAAGCTAGTGTAATATAGATAATTATTTTACATTAACTAAAATTCAACTAATTTTTAAGTTAAATTTAGCTAAAAAATTAATTATAGCGCACTAAAATGAGCTTAACTTTTAAGTTGTTTACATTTGGTCAGTAAAAGCAAGACTACTGCATATCAACTTAATATTACAAATATATTTATTGAATAACTTTAAATAGCTTTAAAAAATAATTACAACTACAAAATGCGAAACACATTACTGCAAGTGAGTCCTGTCCACCAAACCCAGTCTCTGAGATACCCATAGCCTCCGTTGGCGGCCCGCAGTCCGCGACTCGAGAGTCGCATTAAACCAATCTTTTTGATGATAAAACTGACGCCAATGAAGAGACACGAACTCAACGCCAGCGACAGACCGATCGCGAAATTACCGCTCTCTGACATCTCACTCATCGCTAACAACGATTCCCACTCTCTTCGCCTTCACCTCAACTGCGCTGAGATTCTTCATCATTGAATTTACATATTAAGCTCATTGTATACATATTTTAATAAATTATCTAAAATATGTATTAATTAATTAATTATCTGAAAATTAAACTTCTAAATAGAAATTCATTCACAAAAATGTTTACGCTTTAAGCAAAACATAAGCAGTAAATGACGTCATAAGTCGATAGTCATAAGTGAAACTCATTGAGCGCTAATATTTGAGTGCAATTCGAGACGTAATTAAGGCTTACTTTTACTGTTAATTCTATTGCGTCACAGATTTATAAAAGGTTTGAAAGGGTTAACGCGGTTAAAGGTTAGCCACGTTTAGCTCATACCAAGTGATATAAAGCGACAGCAAATCATTCGGTCATGAATTGGACGGGAGGTTCGCTCAAACGGCTGGGCGTGAAGAGTATGCGTCAGAGTCGCGACAGAGTGGCAGTCAGAAAGTATTTCGCGCGCAAGTCGTTGGAGAGACAGCTGAAGACAAAGCTCAGCGACGCCGACTGCGACCGAATGCTGACCAACAAAGCGTCCGCCAAACCCACCGCTCAGATCGAATACGTGGCCAAAATGAGCGCCACTTTCGGCGGCATCGACTCGAAGGCGGCCGACAGTTGGTCGGCTAACAGTCGGTCGGCCAAAAAAGAGATCGTCGGCCAGACGTACGCCACTTCTAAGAATCTGTTGCCTCACGAAGTCTGTCCCAACCATATGGAGAATGTGACAGAACGTATGTGACCATTGAGTCAATTCTAGACAATTATCACTCATTTATTGCGTTTAATTAGAAATTTAATTTTTTTAAATTTAATTTATTTTTTGATTTTTTTTAATTTAAAAATTAGTGTAATTTATTTTGAATACTAAAGACTGAATTTGGTTTGATTTGTTAGTCGGTTTTTAAGTTTAATTAAATTTTCGAGTGCAATGAAGTAAATTTGAATTTCGATTCTCTGATTTCAGAGCAATTAAATGACAAATTGATGGGCAACTCGTCCTCCAATATCAATGACAGTAATCGCTGAAAACTCCAGACGTGAATATACGTTCGCGAATCGTTAACCAATTTGCTCATCATTTTCAATGGATCTGAATTTAATTAATAAGTTTCCTTTAATTATCTCTATTCTTGATTAATATCATTATTAACTATAGATTAATTTGATTGTTTTTTCTTTTTGTTAAATTTTTTGTGTTATTTTGTGATAAAAGAGATTAATTTTGTATTATAAAAATGTAAAAAAATGTTAACATATCTATTAATTAAAATTATAAGTGCTTTATGTAAATATAGGACTTTTTATGCACTTTATTTGCTGTTTTCAGAGAGGAGGAGACGGTTTGGTTCGCAAGACTGACTTTTACTAAATTTGTTTATCATTTTATTCAGAATTATTATTAAAGATTATTTAGTTATATTAAATTTCTTTCAAATGTAAGTTTTATTTATACTTTATATACCATACTTAATATCTAAATTTACTAAAATTTTTTGACTGTAAACTTTAAAATACATTCTGTCCTCGAATATGTCAACTCGAAAATAGTTGCTAACTCTAAAACTTGATAACTTTAGGTAATGATACAAACTAAAAATATAATGGATTATATAAAAATTATGTTTATTTCAATTTAATAAAATATTCAGTATAATGAATATAAATGAATATATGTTTATACAAATGGACAAATGAAATGAATATAGAAAATACTGATTTTAAAGATTACGTAAACGCAGACTCAAATTTTCAGTACAACTGAATATTTGTATCAAACATTATTTTCCCATATAAGTGTGAAATACTTTCTTTGAAATGACAGACTGTAGTCATTAAACTTTCAACTTATTATAGTTTTAAAATATATTGTTTTTGCTGTTTATATTTACTGTTAATTAAAATTAAATTTACAGTAAATTTAAAATTAAAAGAAAATTTAAATTCTAAATATGCTATTTTATATTAAAATATTGAATATAATAATTGATATTTTATAATTAAATTTACAATTAAACTCTAAACACTTTGTTTTTAAATTATATTGTAAAAATCTTTAGTATCTCTATTCAATTAATTAATTCTTATTTCATATAACTTATTTCTGTTGTTTTATTATAATTATTATAACTTTATTATTTATAACAATTTTAATACACAATATCAGTATATTGAATATGAAGTCTAATGCCAGACAACCGGTGTTTCGATCTCTTTTAGAGATCTTTATCAATGGCTTATTGATGTTAAACTTTTTATAGTTTGAGGAGAGTTTACTGAGAAGTATCGCTTACAAACATAAACATTTAAAAAAATTTACTTATTTCAAAGTATTGAATATATAATTAGTATTCAATACTTTGAAATGAATAACTTTAAAAACTTACAAAATTTAGTTATGAAGTTTATTTCATGAATATGTTTATATAAATGCTTGAAAATTAATATACAGAATGCAATTATTTATCAATTATTTATCTCTGAAAGAGATCGAAACACCGGTTATCTGGCATTAGACTTCATATTCAATACATTGAAATTGTGTATTGAAATTGTTGTAAATAATAAAGTTATAATAATTACCTCTATTAAAGTTAAATGACTTTTCTTAAGTGTTCGCTATAAGAAAATGTTATGCTTTTTAATAATCTCTACCGAAAGCTTTTAGTAAATAACTAAATGAATTTTAAAAAATTCATTTTTTAGTTATTTATGGATTTATTAAGAATATTATAAACCTTACAAAACTTTAAAAATAATATCACAAAATTGCGATGAAGTAAAAAAAGTAATTTATTTATATTTAAATTAAATAAATGTAAACATATTTATATTGTACTCAATTTAGTGAAGATATTTTTAAGTTAATTGTCGAGAAAAGTTTAAATTGTCATAAGTTTCATATTGTAGTTATAAAATAATAACAAATTCAAACAAATAAATACCCTGAAAGTAAAGCTGACCGGAATCAGGCTTAATATATTTATCTCTCCATCGTTTCTTGTAGTGATTCATCGACGGTGTCATCAAATGTTGATCGCAGTCTCTCTTGACTGAGTTCAAAGTCGATCGTTTGGCGAAATTCATTTGACTTATTCGCCACAAATAATAGCTCAATTGTGAATCCATGCTAATTAGGTTTTCATCTTCAATTAAGTCAATTTTTTCTTTTGTCTCCGCTTCTAATGACGATTTGTGAATCATGATTGTTATGATAAATAACTATTTTTCAAAAATCGCGAGTTTGTGCTGAAAGCGTCGTTAAAGTCGTTGACGGAGACGAGCGTCGACGACAAACGCAGTGTCCCTGTAATGCGAAATACTAAAAACGCATACATTTGATATGTAATTTATTATCACCTCTCAATAATCAGGACCTGCATATAATTAGAAATGATATAACGAATAAGGCAATGGTATACTCGTTTTGACAGCCAATGCTTAATTACATTTAGACATGTTATTTATATTTGTCCCTCAGCTATATTTCTTCTCCAAACCTCAATAGTGGTATCGAATGCACACAAACATTAAGTTTTGCAAACTTCGCTAATATATTCTGCACACTATATTTATATATTGTGTACATTAGACGTATATCGTGCATATCATGCCCAGCTATAGCTCGCTTGTAAACGAGTTAATTAGCTTTAGTGCGACCCCTCTTATAAGATATTAATGAGCCGTAATGCGCGATATCTTCATTAATTGTCGTATTGAACTTAAGTTAACTTCAGCTAACTTTTCCATAATTAACATATAACGCTGTATAAGGCGCGCCATTACAGCTGCTCAACACTAGCTCATCGTTATTTTATATTTATATAATTGTCCCTATACTTGATTATTCAAATTATACAGAATTGCGTATCAAACAATTAATTTGAACAATTAAAACTAAAATGTTAATCCCAAACAGGATATGGTGTTACGTAAAAGTTTTTGTTGGCTTCTGCTGTAACGACGAGCGACTGCTGCGTAAAAGGCTTGCAAACGCCTGAACTTTTGGTAAATGCTCTAAAAATTAGCGGCTAATGTGTTGCCGCAATCTTTTTATTTAATTATTCTTTTGTTTATCTCACCATAAAATTACGGTCTCTTCAGAATTGAAAGCAATTTAATTCCGCACTGCGAGCGCGTCTTCCGTTTATTTAATGTTCATTTGATGTTATTTAATGTTATTTAATGTTATTCGCGAAGATGTTTCAAACTTGCTTTCGGAATAACTTAAGTCCTAAATAATGCGTTAAATGGAGGACTCATGAAATGATATATGGTATCGAAATAAGTGCTGACATTATTCGTTGATAAGTAGCTGTACATGAAGTCGACGATAGCCTGAGGCCAAAGTCCCATTAAAAGTGACTAACAATTAAGTCAGCGAAATATATTTTTTATAAAAACAAATTGTATAACTCATGATATAAGGCATAACGGTTTCTCATTGGATGAGCGCATAGGAAGAGAATATACTATAAAATTTCTGTTTTATTTAATTATTTTATCGCATTTTACTTCAGTCACAGGTATTAATCATATTTCCTAATATTTTGTTTGATAAGTTATTAAATAAATTTTATTGATTCGAGAGAAATAATAAAAAACTTCAAATAAGGCATAAATGACTTCTTATTTTATTTTTAATAATTATTATATAGATATATATAAAAAATTTTACTGATTTTGAATCGCTTAATCGTTAATTTTAAATGAAGTTTAATGATAACCATTTCTTTGATTTGAATAAATTATTGCATCGCATGTTAAGCGTGAAAATAAGGAATTTTTTTTAAATCTAAAATTTTGTTTTTAATTATTTTTTTTTCAAATTCAAATAAGAATTTATAAAATTATGGATTAATTTAATTTTTATATGAAAAGCAAAAATTAACGCTAAAACCTCATTGACATAAACCATTGACAAGTTCTGGTTTTAGTTAATTTAAGCTAATTTTATATTTTTATGAGTAATATCTCATAAAATCTGATTTAATATCAAATAATTTCAAACAATTTCAAACGCATCGATAAAATGATTCATTGACGAGAAGCTCGAAAAATGACAACACATTTAGTTTTTATTATATATTTTATGTCATCTATATTTAAATTATATTTTCATTGATTTCATTGCTAATTGAAATGAATGTGTTTTCATTCATTTTAAATTCATATAATAATCCTTAATTTGATTGAACACAAATATATTGTATCGAACAAACAAAAAAAATGGCACTAAACTATAAAACTTTAAACATAATTTAAACTGTTTTAAGGTTTGCATTTCAAATTGTTTTGAAT
>JAQIYA010001980.1:0-11050 GCA_034699355.1 Microtritia minima
TAATTTTAATTAAATGTATAGAAGAAAATTCTCTTTAAAAAGTTAGTAAAAACTCACTTTTATTAGACACCGAAATGACATATTCTGCTTAGATATCACTTCACTGACGCTTCACTTCAAGTTTTGTCTGTCGACTCAACAAATTCATTCAAAAAGTAACGCATTTCACTTCACAATTATAATTACAATACGTTCTTATTTATAGCAAATAAATTTTAATGATAATAATTTTAAAGATAATATTAATAGCGAAAAATTGCATTTAAGTGAAATAGTTGTGCACAGACGAGAGAGTCGTGTGAGTGTCTCTCACTAACTAAACAACTTCTCACAACTTCTACAAACAGCACAAAATACCGCTTCGTTCATCGCATTAGTAGCCAATAAAAATCAAGCATACGTCACGAGAAATATCCAATCAAATTGCAGTTAGAATTTAAACAAGAATTGGGATATAATTGTCTTAAAATTTAAAGTAAGAACAAATAAAGGGTCGCAACAGAATAATAATATTAATATAATACTATTATATTAAAGTTCTATAGTTTTATAATGTAAAAAAGAATGGAGACTTTAAGATTTTATAACTTTATAGAAAATTTTGACAAGTTCTACATTCGAGTTATGTTCAAATGTTTAAATTTATATCTTTAAATAGTTTCTTACTTTATAAAATTAGAAACATTTCAAATAAATTTATTGGCGCCAATTTTACTATAAAGTTTAAATATTGAATCCATCAATGATTTATTCTAAAACTTTCACTAACTTTAGTTACAGTGTTTCGTTTTCGAACCTTCATTTACCGTAAACAATACAAATAAGGCATCGCTAAACATTCGCAAACAATTAGGTTAAAATTGTAAATTTTTGTTTTTGGTTTAATCGCGAGAGTTGTCTAACAAACAACTGCATAACTCAGAATTCGAGTAAACAATATGATTCATAAAAATATTAAAATCTAATAATTTAATATTTTATAAAAAAAACATTTCACAACTGATTGTATTGAGAATAAAAGTTAAGTTAATTTTAGTTTAAGTTAATTTTTAAAATTCTTTGGAAAGTTATAATTACGATATGCACCACAAGAAATGATGTGAGAAATTTCATCTTCACTGCAACTATTGTTGATAGGAATCAATGGTTTTTATTCGTTACATTCAAAATTTTAATTAAAAAGATAAATAATAGTTTTTATTCGATGTGTGAATTTGTTTTTTTTTCACGAGTAATATTATATTATACTCTAAGTATAAAAAGTTAAATAAAATCTTTCCCACTATTAAAATAAATTACAATATAATGAAAAATCTTCTATTTTATGCGATATAATCTCTTCAATTTCAACATTTAAAGTCAAATTACATATCTATGCAATAAATTTTATTTTTTTATTATTAATAATTCAAATCAAAAGCTGTATTAAACTTAGATATTTATTTATTTTTATTTGTATCATTAAAATAATTAACTGCTTTTAAAATTATTTCCGCGGTCAGTTTAATTAATAATTTTAAAATAAAAAATTTAATAAAAATCAATTTTAATTTATTCCATGTTGCGAAGCAAAAAATTGAAATGCGAATGCGCTTTGGATCGTAAATTATGAGCTTAACGTTTTTGCTCATCAAAACAATTAGTTAAATATCACGATATAAACAATCAAATAAAGAGCACAACAGCTTAGTAAAACTCTAAACCTGTTATTTATTTAACGGCATTAAAATTAGGTTGCAATAAAAAAAAACATTTTCTTCTTTTATTTGCGATTAAATTTTTTTGTTAAAGAAGACACCTAAACATAGTTTAGTGGAATTAATGAGTAAAATGTTATGAGATTTCACGATATAAGTGTTCCATAAATAAAGTTTTAATAATTCTTTCGAAGTCAAAAGAAAATAAAGTAAAGTTATAAAATTTTATGTTGAAACTTGACTTAAAATTTAAATTTATATTCAAATTTAAATAAATAATATTAATATTTATTTTCATTTTTGTCCAAAATAAGTAATTTTATTAGTTATATAAATTACATCAAAGATTATTTAAATAAATATATTATTTTAATTGCGATGCGACTTAAAGTTTAAATTAAATTATTTATGGAAGTTTGTTCGATAATAAACATAAGCATAAGTTATTTTGAAATTAACACGTTAAGTGATAATAATAATTGATTGTCTTTTAAAAAAATTTCAAAAGCAAAAATAAAATTTTAATTGAAATTAAGTCATATAAAAGTTTATTAATAAATTAATACTATTTCAAAATTATATAACGAATCTGTTATAATAATTATTTGGAATAATTAATTAATCACTTTAAAGTTTTAAGTTTAAAATATTTTTTTTGAGCAAAACAAAACCCGAGTTTTATTTTGCAGATTTTTTTAATTATGTGTCTAAACCACAGCTAACCTTTGCTAATAACAGTTAAATATAAAAATTCTAACCTAACATTTTTAGTTTAGTTAAACAAGTTTCTAAAACTGGCATAGTCTGCAAACTTTTCAAAACTTGGTAAATCATGTTTAGAATGTTAAACATATCAATGCACAGTTGATTTATATAACAAACAAACTCACACTTTACAATGATTGCCAAATAATGGTAAGTTATGTTTTCACGATTTGCTAATGTCATAAAAATTTCAAAACTAGTTTTACCGCTAGAAAAATGGCAATATTTAGCAAAAATAAGTCGATATAAAAGTATGCCTAGAAATTGTAATACTATTCGCATTCGGTTTAATGTTTATGACACATATATATAAAGTTTGGATCTCGAAAATCACGAACTATGCTCGTCGACCAAAATCTCAACTATAAAATGATTAATTATAGTAAACTGTGTTTCAGGATATAATCAATGCTTACCCCTAATCATATTAATGTCAAGCGTAAAATTATGTTTAAAAACAAAGAATAACTTTAATCGCATCGAAATGAAAATTAGAGACTCTAACGGTAACTGCGAGTGCTATAACCAGATGAGACCCCATCCGACTCACCATTCGTGTGACACAGCATTAGCCGAATCGCAGCGCTAATCAGTTCATTAAAATTGCATACATTTTAAGTGCTCGTTTTGCTTAATTAAGTGATTATTAATTAATGCGATAAATAAGTTTAAATTGTGCGCGCATTAATGCAAATGTCATATGGATTATGATTCTTATATAAATGTCTTATATAATAAATATTATAAAAATGTAACTTTACATTTAAAAGCGCAAAATTTTAATGTAAATATAAAATAAATGCGAAAAAATATATGACATATATTTATTGCACATTATATTTATATATGGCTTATAGTAAATCACCTCAAGAGTCACCCAAAAAAATGTATTGATTTTGCTTTTCAGCGCTGTTTTTTCTGAAATGCTCGAAATTGACTATTCTCTGTATGAAAAGTACAGTGCATTTACATTTTGGTTCTTTTCAAAAAGTCTCACAACACATAACATTATATAAATAAGATCGAATGAATGCGAAAGAGAAAATTTTAACAATAGTCCGAAACAGCAAGCGATGACTTTTTTCCGTAACTCTAGTTGTGTCTCGTAACACATCATTTATCAAATAAGTATAATACACACAAAAAAGTAACTTATTTATCTTTTTTTGTGAGCTGTAATGTTTAAAACGTGATGAGCTTAATCTAAATCATAAAAGCTTACGAAAAGGACCCCAAAAACTTCAATTTATGAACTTAATTAAGTTAGGCATTAGTGATTACTAACTTATTTTTTTGCTACAGAAAAATAATTATTGGTAAAGTAATAAATCCTTTTGATAATAATTTAAAAATTTTGTTATAACTAAATAGTTAAGCAATAAAATCTCTTTTATTACTTATTTTAGATTAAAGAGCATTTTATTTGCGAAAGTTTATGTTTTGTTTTTGTTTTCATGAAAGTCATAAACATATATCATTATCATCTATTTGTTCATAAAAAAATAACTATTTAAGTCTGAATTAATACGAATTTAATTTACAATTATTTTCTAATTAGTATTATTATTAGTGAATTCAATATTTTTTTAATTACTAATAACGAGTGATTAAAATTACTTAAATTTAAGTTTTAAATAAAGGTTTTCTTTAATGTTTATTTTTAATTAGAATTTTTTAGTTTATGCGATCCATTAGTTCACTCCCACTTTTCCCATAAAAGAAAGGCATGTGTTTAAGTGTTTGAGATGCTTAAGATGTCCTGCATGTTTGAAAAGGTGGCCAATGTATGTATAAAGTAGACTAAAGTATAATATTGTTAAAAAGAAAACGCTTTATAATAGTATTACAATTCTTTTATAAGAACTCAATAACAATAATAACTTTATAAAATTAAATTAAAAACTTAAAATGTGTTTGAAACGAGTGCTGGCAAAAAACCTTATTGATCGTCAACGAAAAAGTTTCGCTATATTTTAAGTATCATCTATTTTCTATTTTATTATCGCAACTATTTTGGAGTAAAATGAGTGTCAATTTTTCTGAAGAAGAATAAAATGTATGACAAAAACGTGTGAAATTATAGTATTCTTTCAAAGGTTGTAAAAGTACTTATTTTAAATTGCTTAGTCTTAGTTTATATATTTTTATGCTTCTTATTTTAAGAAAATTTCTGATATAATTTCGAAATTTTTGCAAAATAATACCTGTATATCATTTACCTTATTAATTAGAAATAAATAAATTATGTTTTTTACATTTAAATGTCACAAATTTTTCACTAAATTTTTAGCCGAATTTGAAGGCAAACTTATAGATTTGTAGTGTATGTCCGTCGGTTTTCTCTATACATAATTAAGTCAATTTTTTTACTGCCATTATAGCACCAGTTTTGGTACACTTTTGGAAGCCCACATACTGATACCCTAAATTTCTATTAATATTACCCGCATTTTCTTATAGAAAAATGTTAAATTTATTAAAAATTTATTAAATTTACTAAAACTTTAAGCTTTAGTGCGTACTATGCATGGCTGCCTATTATTAACGGAAATTTAGGGTCGATTCTGCTTTAAAGGAGAAAAGAAATTAAATCAAAACAAAAGGAATATTAACATTAAGTTTAAGAAAATGTTTTATTAGTTAATACGATAAAATCACGCAAAACTATTGTGAGGCAAACTTTTCGCATCCAATTTTTGTTTTTAATAGACATTATTACTAAAAATAACAATTTATGTAAATATTCTGGATTTACCAATCAATAGGTTTTGCGGCATAAAATTACGAAACGCCTCAATAAAAACTCGCAAATTCTTGAAACCGATTTCCTCGATATAATAGCGAAGCAATTAAACTGATCTGGTTTTTGCTTTGTTATTCAAAGTCAATGCTAACCAGTTATTAGTGAGGCAGTAGTCAACACTAAAAATAGGTTACGGTAAAAACTTTTAAACGCCAGACTCCGCTTAATCATCGCAATGTTTTCCTCAATTTTACGGCGCAATGGTTCGCATTTGCAAATAACAAAAACTCTAAACTATTCTCGTCACTCACTTTCCGAGAGATTAATTTATCATAAAATTAATGCCTATATATTTGAAAATAGAAAATCGAGTTTTGGGTAAAATGCAAAGTAAGCGTGAATTGTCAAACGGCGAGTCATTCACTTGTGACGAGCGCTGGCATCGCATTCGCACACCTATTTAAACGCTTTTTTGTTATCTACAAAAATCAAGGTATCGCAGACCTCTTCTCGTGTTTGACAAAGTAATCGCGTTCGCAGCTCACAAACTCCCAAAGAGAAATAGCGATACATATTAATATGATATAACTCTGCAAAATACATACAAACTAAAAGTTACGCCTTCGCTATTCAACCAAATATTACCCTCAAGTGCTCGATCTTGCTTTCATTCACTTTAACTCGCACTTTAACTTATATATCTTGTATAACTTATATAAGCTATTTTTATCGAGGGAATGAGAAAAAAGCTGAGAGCGAGCGAGAGAGAGAGAGAGAGAGAGAGAGAGAAAGGAGCTGAAGGGGAGAGATATCTCAATCATATTAATATTACACTATTAAAATGGGATCAAATCTTTGAAATTAGGTGCAGAAATAATTATTTATGTGAATTTCTTCGTATTTTGACATAAATTTAAATCAAAGAAAAAGATTAAATAAAAAAATTGATAATTATGATGTTATGAAATTCATTTTTATTATATTAAAAATTCAGTTTTCCTATATTTCAAATTCTCTCCTTCTTTATAATATAAACTTAATTCCACTTTTTATTGAATAATACAGAGGTCATCGGTTTATATTTAGAAAATAAAATAAATTGCATTATAATTTATTAATTTACTAACACTTGTTACTAATGTTAATTTATTTGTTGTTCATTATCTTTAGCTGATTTTTGATAAAAGCTAGATTTTGGCTTTGAGTTGTCTTTCTTTCTCCCACTCGATAAATGAAAGGAACCCTTAATAGCCAACATTTAGTCCAATTTAAATAGATATTAAGGTGTTAATGAAAAGATTTGTTAGTTATTAATTCGTAGTTTTAGGCTGTTTTGTTTAAATAACAATTAATTTAACTTTTAAAAAATTAAATTAATATTTAAAGCCAAAGTTTACGAATGTTTTGTTTTAGTTTTGTTAATGCGTATATAATAAAAAGTACTTTAACGTCTAATCTTGTCTATAATTTGTTCCAATAAAAGTTACTTATTGACTATTTATTTTCTATTAAATCTACACTATCTGAGTATAGATAAATACTAAGCAACTAAAATTTTGGGTTTTATGTAATTTCCTCTTATTTGTATTGCGTTCAATTAAAGTAAATATACGATATATCGTACATTCATTTTAATTATTAACTCACACATACATTTAAAATAGCGAAACTCTTGATGTTAACGTGATCTACAAAGGAATAATCAAACAATCAATTGCCGCATATTCTGCAACATTTTCAAAAAATCACATCATATTGTAATTTAATCAAAATAATAAATTATATATACATTAAGTAAATTAAATAAACCAAAATTAATTAATCATTATATTATGATCATATAGAAAGAGCATCAAAATTGTGAACTGAATTCATAATTTCATACATTATAGAATGGTTTTATTTGAAAATACTAAAACAAAGAGATTATAGAAAAATTATTGGAATTTTTCATTTGAACTAAAAAAATCAGAAATTTCTTATTTATCATAAATTTATAATAATAATATAATATTAAATATCGTTGTATTTTTATTCGCAAAAAATTTTCATTTCTTGCTTTAAAAATCAAAAATCAATTTTTTCCTGTAAAATAGTAAGTTATTTCATAAACTATTAAATAATTTAAATATTGAATTACATTTGAGATCTAATAAAATTCCAAACCACTTCTCGAGATACAAAAATTGAAAATTGAAAACTGAAAAAGGAAACTGAAGCAGAAATTTTGCCCAACATAGTCATTATCGAATATAATAGATTCAGAAGCGAATATAATTTTAAGAATTCTCAAAAATTTGTTATATGTCTAAAATATAATGTTAAGAATTTTATTAAATAAAATGTTCTTAGGATTAGCCATATATTTGAATTCCAGAGATAAAAATTTAACTGTTAATTGATTTTCTATATTTTTTCGGAGGAATCGAGAAGTATATATAAATATGAATTTATAAGAGAAATTTTTGCTTCCTTTCCAGCACTGATAATATTATTGATACTTCTGATATTAAGTTCGTAAATATAGTAAAGTAAGATGAGTTCAAATTCCCTTAACGTTCATCACTGCTTACATAAATTCTTATAACTTTCTTATCAATTAAAATCAAGCGCTATCTAAAAGCCAAAGTTTCTAAGGATTAATAGTGAAATTTGGATTATTTATATAATCGAAAATAAGAGCCAAACACTCAGAAAAGTTACAATTCTAAGTGAAATTTGAAAACCACTAAAATCCTCCTTAAATAATCTTTATTTAGAAAAGTTTTAATTAAATGGGTTTAAAAGTGATAGTTTTGCTGAAGAAGTTTGAATTTAATTACTTATTCTAAATATGGAATACTATGATAAATACCAAACAATGAGTGAATAAATTACTTGAAATATCTAGAGTTAGCGCACTTTACGCGACTTCACAATTGACAATCTCTTTAAGAGAGCATTACTTATAGAATTTTAATCCAAATTGTGTTTCAAGGAAATCACAACGTTTACGTTAAATATTGAATAAATTTTTAAAAATTAATGTTTGTGTTTGTATGAACACAAAATCTAAAACATCAGAACCCGATCGATGAGTTGAAACAAAATTTCAAATAATAACAATACTAAACATCAACATAAATATAAATACACCATTAAAACAAGTTAACTAAATTCACTTTTTTGCGCATAAGATGTTGGGTTAAGTTGTGCTGAAGCGTTGAGAGAAATAATTGCGAAAAAGATCTTTGAATAATTGAATAATATAGGTCTTTCAATTTTTCACAGTCAAAATACAAATGTTAATGTCTGATACTTAAGCCCTAATGGTTAGCAAAATCGAAATTCTATTATCCTTTCATTCTTATTATTTCCCGTCTCTCTCTCTCAGCGTTCGCATTAAATCGCGAATTAAGTCTTATACGTGTAGAAATATAATAACAATGGAAAGCATTTGCCAAGTCTTTGCTTTTTTGCTGTTATGAGATAGCTTTAGAGCTGGAGAACGAAATGGTAGAATTTATTTTGACAATAATTAAAATAAATACTTTGATATACAATGCGTTTATTAACACAATTCGAGTCGGTTTTGGCTCATTTCGAATGTGTTATCGAATCGATACCCGTTTCTCTTTTATCATAATATTCAAAAAATACTGCACCAGAACTGTCGTCAAAGATTTTTAACTGAAATTTGCAAATAGAAGTCATTTATTTTATTTTAGTTGACAAAAAAATTAACGCAAAAGTTTGCTTTAGATAAAAACAATAAAGTAAACGGAAAAAAATTCAGCTCATAGGATGAGAGAAGAGAGAGGGAGAAGGAGACGATGGAAAATGCAAATTGTGCTGAATATTTGGTCCAAGTCTACAACATTGATATTAATGGAACATTAAGTTTTAGGCAGAGAGAGTTGGCGACTGACGTCAACGTAAGATTAAATTTATTGGTGTCTTTATTATCATTATTTAACAGAAGAATGAATTTTAATAAATATGACAGAATACGCTCTCTCGCTCTAAGTTTCTTATAGAACACATTATTTTTAAATAATCATAGAAAAATATTTTTAAAATAAGTTAATTTTGTTAATGTCAATATCAAAGTTAGCTTAATATATTTATTAAAATTGTGGGCTCAATTTGAAATGTCAAAAATAGTTGGAAATAAATTTATTGATCAATTACGAGCCAAAACTCATAAATATAAATTATGAAAGTCGCAAATACGATAAACAGCGGCTCACATTTAAGTCATAATAATTATTATTCTTACGGCGACATGGCTTTCCATCCATTATTCATTCGATACTGTTGACAACAATAAGCCTGTTATCGACAATATATATCTAAACATAATATTGCTTTATGTCATTATTGCCAGCCGTATCTCTAACCTAAATCAAACGTATTTATAAAAGTGTTGCGATTTATTGCTGGCATTAATTACGTGGACTAAAGATGACAATTAGAATTTTGCGCGTTTTCAAAATCAAAGTTTACATATTCAAAGCCTTCGCACCAAACCTTGAGTGCCTGAAACGAGTCTACTCTCTATTGATTTTTGCTCGCGGATCAGACACCCATTACAGCTTTTGACTTCCCTTTGGGCTTATATAAAAATAAAACAAGAAGCAAAAAAAGTATACTGTAAAATATTTTTAGCATTTAAAAATAAATTTTAGTCAAAATATAAGTGAATTTATGAGAAACGCGCTCTTTTCTCGAGCTATTTATCATATTTATATGTGTGGAATTTTAAATACATTCAAATTTTAGTTATAAATAATTTTGTCGAAAATATTATTTTTAACTGAAAATATTCGACTCATTGAGAATAATTCTTAAGTCATGATCAAATTTTTTTTTGTTAAAAATATTTTAGTAATTTCTAAATGAAATATCGCTGTCATTTTAAAAGTTAACTATTGTTTATCTTTGCTCAATATTTTTTCATAACTTCATTGACTTTTATAGAAAGAGTTTATTACAATTTATATATAAGACTTAGTTATAAAATTTATATAACTTAGAATGTATGGTAAAAATCATATTTACAGGACACCAGATTTTGTTAAAAACCAAAAAACCAAAAAAACAAATGAAAATAAATGCATTGCGAATATCATTTATCGTAGCAAAACAAAAACTTTAGTTTTCAATAATAAATTAGATAAGAAATACTGTATAATTTCGAAGCAGATAAGATTTAAAAATCATTTTTCACAAACTAATGCCACGATTTAGGCTTCACTGCGAGCTTTGTTCGATACCAGCCATAGATTTACATTCTCGCCGTATTTGATCCGAAGCTATAATTCAGGTATATGTGCCGCTTTTAACCTCTTTTGGGAAATAATTTTCTCCTCCGCTCGGCTCGCGTAACATTTTTTCAAAATCTCAAGTCTGCTTACAATGTGATCAATCTTTTTTCCAGCATCAAACAAATCAAGGAATTGGCAGCAAATGCTCTGCTGTGCTCTGCTCTGCATTCCGTGTTTTATTGCAAACTAGCGCACAGTTTGAGTGCAGTCGCTTTCAATTGCTTGATGTGACGGAATTCGATCAAATCTTTAGATAATTAGAAATTATTAATCACTTTCGCGTATTTTTTTGTTGTTAAAACTGATTTGAAAATCAGATTATAGAAAAAAATTATGTTTTATTTTGTTAATAATCTCAAATTATGACAAATGAATTGTATGATTAATTAAATTAGTGTTTAATTTATGCTAACATTCTAAAACAATATGCAGTGAACAACGTATAAATTAGATCGCCTGGAATTTTAATGACAGCTTCACTCGTGTTACTCTTAATAAATTGTTAATTTTTTTAATTTTAGCAAATGTTTTTCATTTTT
>JAQIYA010001981.1:0-11049 GCA_034699355.1 Microtritia minima
CGTGATATTTCCTGGCACTTGAAAATTATTATTACTGGTGTGCGCGCTTCAGATTTAATTTCGCTGTCGTGTAAAACAGTTTGCACACAAATAGTAACCCAAACAGAAAAAGTGGTTTTTGTGTGTTTGCGAATACAAACCAATGTTTGAAAGATAAGCGCGCAGGAAATAGTGAAACATCCTTTTAAAAGTTAACTAGTGATTAGTGAAAATTGTCGCCACAGAAGGGTTTGAATGAGTTGTGTATAATTAGGGGAACAACTTTGAAACGTAAACAATGCCGATCGACAATAATGTGTTAACGTCTAAGTTTGATGTGTCGCCGCAAAAGTTTAGAAATGTTTGCGATTATGTTTTTGAATATTTATTACGTAACAGAGAAAGAGAGCTCATTGTAAGTATATTTTCATAAAGTTTAATGCTTTTTAATACTAATAAAATAAATGAATTTTTGTAAAAACATTACGCTTTTAAGGTTAAAACACTAATAAAATTAATCGGACTTTATTTTCTTAATATAAAGTAAAGTACTTTTCATGTTTAAAGTAAACAAAATGACATTTTTATAAATGCATTGTAATTGTAATTCTTTCATAAATTATAAAATTTCGCCTTTTTTAGATTAAATAATAATTTTAGTTTTAGTCTAAATGTTTGCATTTCTAGCATAATGTAAATAATTAAAACATTAATGAATTAACTGTTACATTAAACTCTATTAAAGATCGATGGAAATTCTGGGCGTCGATGGACGGCACAGAAAATATGCGACTCATGTCAGAGCATAGCAAGTGCTTTGATAGACGAACACCAACTAAAGGCGGGCGACATTGTCTGCTTTAACGGTCCGAATAACGATTTACAAGCGATCGCTTTGTTAGCAGTTTTGGCCGCTTCTGGTGTCGCACTATTTATTCATCAAAATATAACATACGGTAATAAAAGGTTTATCTTTAATTCCTTAAACATATTTCACTTATATATCACATCATTATCTTAAAAGAAAAAAAGGTTTAACTTTAATAAGTTTTTACGAACTATTAACAGATAAGCTTCAAAATTTGTATAACGAACTCAACTTTAAGTACTTAATAATCGGATCGTCAAATGCCGAAAACGCGTCCAAACTCTCGCAAAACAATCCACAAATTAAAGTAAATATCATAATAATTATTTCACAATTTAAATTAGCTGTTAATTAAATTTTCATTTTGCGTATTTATTTAGAAAATATTCATCACTGACAGAAACACCGATGACAGCCGTCCGGAGTTTATCAATGTATTGAAATTACTCGAAACTAAATACGACCCTAAAGGCAAGCCTTTGTGCGACCGCAGTCCATCGGACATCGCGCTGATCGAGTTGACGAGTGGCACCAACAGTGGCCGCCAGAATGCGGCGCTCAAAACACACTCCAACCTAATCAGTTCAACCCTTCAGCTCCAACACAGCGACCTCTTCACCGCCTCGTCGGACGACGTTATCGTTTCGCTGCCGTTCGACAAGATATTCGGTGTGTCACTATTCCTAAACTCATTGATATCCGGCTCGACCGCCGTGATGGTCAGCCAGGGTTTCGATAGCGACTGCTTCGCCGCGCTTCTCGAAAAATACGGCGCAACCAAACTGGTGATTGTGTCGCGCGATCTCGAAATGCTGCTCAACCGACAGGTGAACCTCAAGTACGACATCCAAACCATTAAAGAGATACTGTTTGTCGGCGTCTTTAAGGACTATTATCAGGTTCGACAGCAGGTCGAGTCCATCCTCAAGTGCCGAAGCCTTCGCGCCGGTAATTAACTCGCCATCTATTTATTGTTCCGCATTTAAATGTATTTCAATTTAATAAACAGTTTACGGAACGGTCGAAACTGGAATAGTTTCGTGTGTGTATCGCAGCAAATCATACGAGAAGAACTGCTACTCTGTCGGCCAACTCATAGCCGGAACGCGAGTCAAAGTGATTGACGTCAAGTCTGGCGCTTCGCTGTCCGCCCATCGGATCGGCGAAGTGTGCGTTCAGAGCGATCAGTTAACGGTCGGCTATTTTGGCGACACCTCTAAATCAGACATTTTTACGGCGAACGGGTTTTTCCGAACGGCTGACGCCGGCTATTACGACAATGACGGCCAGCTGTACATCGAGTGCAAAGTGTCCGACTTGGTGTTCGGCGACCAAATCGATCCGATTTTGCCGAACGAGATCGAAATCATGCTCGCATCGCATTCGGACGTCATTGACGTATCCGTTATAGGCGTGCCGTTCGAGAGCGACCCCGAGAACGGCGCCGACGGCGACGACAGCGTCAATAATAACGGTGACGATAACGGCTGCGCTGCGGACAACTCTTTTCGGGCGTTTGTGGTGCTGAAGGCCGGCAGCGAAACGAGTGATCTCGATCTCATCAATTATGTCAACGACAGGGTTGAGCCCATCAAACAGTTAGACGGAGGAGTTTTCATTCTGGATGTGTTGCCACGTAATTGTTTGGGCGCTATCAATAAAAGTTTACTCATTAGTTATTAACTAACATTTAACTTAAATTCGCATTTTTTTAATTATAAATAATAATACACTATATTTTGAAATAAGTTATTAATTTTTAAAAGTTTTGTTAATTGTATATAATTATTGTATTTTTTATTTTGTATAACTGATATTATTTTGTTGAGAAAACTGTAATCATACCAATCATTGACTAACATAATGGCCTGTAAATTAAAACAAGTTATTAACTAATACTTTCTCATTTTCGTTATTTAGATTATTCGTGAGTTAGTTAACTCATAAAATACAAATTTATTTTAAAGAACAGTTAAAGCATAATTTGCAATATAAATGCATTTTAATTAAAAGCCATTCACAACATGGAAACGCCACACACAAACGCGCACATATGGCTGGTATGCATCGCCTGTTTTCACTGTATTCTCGGTAAATACAAACCCATAATTTCGATGAAAAATGATTTTTTAAAATGACACCTAAACGTCAGTCGACTCGAAGCCTCAGTGGATGCCCGGCGCGGACAACGACCTGCCGCCCGACTCGCTGGTGGTCGAGCCGAACCGGCAAGTGTACGTGTACGGCGTGCCCATCGATCCGATTCGGGACGAGAGCGAGGACGTGGCCGTACTCGTGCGCTCCAAACCGGGCTTCCCGTTAGACAAGAACGGCTGTCCCATTCATTTGGAGCCGCCAAACGCCGCCCAACTCGCCATTTTGACGGCGACCACAACGCCGAACGACAACTCAACCGTACCGGGAGTGGAGAACTACGCCAACAAAGACATCGGCAGTGACTCGTCCGAATCTACTATCAAAAATTACGGCGGCTTAGATCTGAACGATATCGGCGACGACTCGACGGCAGGTGAGACCACTACTCTACGGTATATTAGTTTTGCTAACATGGACTTTACGGAGGATATCACGCTTTCCGCAGAACCGACCGCTAAAACGCCTGCGGCCGAGTCCGAGTAAGCGTCGACCCGATCGCGATCGCCGTCCGCGGCGGACACAGAATCGCCTGCAGTCTAATCTTCGACAGTTTAATAATGAACTTTTAATAGTTAAAAATGTATGCGAAATTAAAATAATAATGATTGTTTGTAAATAGCGTTTTTGATTTGATAGCACAATAAAAAACGACAACTAAAAATCCGCAAAATGTTTAGTGTTTGATAAAATAGAAACTACAACACACATGATAATAAGTCATACGCCATTTTGAAGCTTACAATCTAACGATTGTTTTAAAGATAAAATTTTGCCTGAAATCTGCGGAATTTCTAATGTTTGTATATAATTTAGACATAAGGTTATTAATACTACAGTAAAATTTCGATATAGTGAACTCTCTCGGGACCAAAAAATTGGTTCACTATATCGAAAAGTTCACTATAACGAGATTGTATTCAATGTTAAGTATTCAATCGGGGATTTTATAGCCGTTCACAATATCGAAAAGTTCACTATAACAGGGTTCACTATATCGAAATTTTACTGCATTTACAAAATTAATGGTAAGCATTTGCATGTTTACCAATGTTATAAAATTTTCAAATTTTAAGCAATCTTATAATACTATGCAAAAATAAATTCGAAAAAAATTTTAAAAGCAAAAATTGGTAAATCTAGATCTGTTACGTTAGATCTGAGAAATTAAATCCAATAATTGGTCACTCTATGCTTTATTTTTGTCTCAATTTTGATTCAGTTTCCCAAAAACTCTTAATTTTAAAAGTAAGTGAGTTCGACAGCTCTAAAAAACTCATCCTTTAGAATAAATGCTTAAGGTTTAAAGTTTTAGGGATTGAGGTAAACATTTGAGGTGATTATAATTGCAGTCGAATGCAATTATAATCACCTCAAATGTTTTTGAGAAAATGGTGATTATAACGGATTGATGATTATATCGGAAAATATTAAGTCATTCACAAATGAAAAATTTAATTAATAGAAATCTAATGATTAAATATTAGCAAAACATTTTAAAAGTTAAAGCATATAATCAGTTATTTTTCAGCAAAATTCAAAACTGTTTAATTAATTAATACAGAACTAAGATATATTTAGCATTAGTTTTTTTTTATTTATTTAAAGTATTGTCTCCTATTCGATATCTTTAAATTCTCCACTTTTTTTAATTTTCGAAACCCTATTTTTGAATTTCTTGTATAGCGATTCATAATAATTTTTTAATAGCCTTAATAATTTTTTCTTGTTCTTTTGTAATTTTAGTTAAGTAAGAACTTGACTTTAATTTGTGTTCACTTATGATTAAATTTCTTTAATAATACCATCATTGAAGTTGTGTTTAAATATTGGTAGTTAATTAGATAGACTAGTTGTTAGACGAGATATCTTATTGACTATAAAGATTGAGTTTTAGATTATAGAGTGTCAAAAGAACTGCTTTTCAATTTTATTGCTATCAATTAAGTCATTGCAATCCGTATGTTATAAACTTCTTATTCAAAGCTAAAAGTTATTACAGTGAATAAAATTATTATCTTCCGTATATATGGTACATAATTATTATGACCGATAACAATACATTAATAAAATAAGGAAAATAAAATTTGACTTTGTATTAAAGTGTTTATAAAATAAATTGATTTTAAATGTGAAAAAGTAGAGCTCACAGCAGTTGACTCTCAAGGACATCAAGAAGTTATGATAATTTTTGATAAATAGCTAGTATTTACTAACCTAACTGTAAGTGCAGTTAACCGAGCCTTATCACCATTTCTGCTGTCTTTCCTGATACTAATAAGATGCAGATGTTTTCAGATAGTTTTAAGTTTACATTATTAATTTATAAACTAATAATTTATTTTAAACATAAAAGAAATTAACAAAACATCCGAAACATTGGGTGTGAATATATGATATGAAACTAATAATGAGAAGTGAACATACATTTCATTTCAGTAAAGGTAATGTCAATTGTTTTTCTCCAATTATTCAATTATGTCTGCAATACACTAATAAATCCGTAACGTTGAAGGAAAATGTAAAATAAATAGTTTCACAACTTTAATGAAAATTATTTTCATTATACTTTGAATCAGAACTAAACTTCAACTCAAAGTTTAATTAAATATTTAATATGTTGTGATGAATGTAATGATTGTTTTTTTGATATTTAATATAAACACACAAACTTTTTTGTGATATTAATGAATGTAATTAATTTGTTTTAGTTTTGATAAAATGTCTCTTCTATTGAATACGTTTAAAATCCAATCGAGTCGAGTGTTTGGCAGTGGTTACACATTTAAGCGCATTAAACATGTTATTGATAAGAGGACTTATACTCATCAAAATGATCAAAAATTAGAGTAACTATTTGTTTCTTGAATTGATAGAAACTTATTGAATGAGTACTCAATATTTTCATTTAGTGCTTACGTTGCCATTCCTTACTCTTACGCTTTTGGCAGAAGTGATAGAGAATTGCAATACATGACGATCGGCGACCTCTTAAAGCAAAGAGCGAAAAGTGGTGCGTTATTGCACTTATTTTAATATTACCTATTCTGCAATCCTATTCTATATTGTATTCTAATAACGAACTGCAGATCATTTATAAAATAAACATTTTGTTTTGTTTAGAAGAGAAAAAAACAGCTATAGTTAGCCATCACGAGAATATCGTTAAAAATTATAGTCAATTTGATATCGATGTCGACAAACTGGCAAAAGGACTTTATTTTAAATTGGGTAAGTTTTAAAAAGATTTAATAGTAGCAATTTAATGGATTGTTGAAATTTAAGGCCTTAGACGGGGAGATGTTGTTGGACTATGGAGTTGTAACACCTATTCGTGGGTATTTCTAAAATTTCAATATTTCATCATTTTAGTCACTTATTGATCATTTTAAGCAGTTATTCTACTTTAAAATATTTAATTTGAATAAATATACTTTTACGAGTTTATATTTACAAAAGAATTGAATAATTTATGGTTTATGTTTTAGTCTTTGTTGCCTCGGCTTTGCCGCTATAAAAATTTATTATTTTAATAAATTTTAATAAATTATATTATTTTCTCTTTTTATTGTTGAATTTTCTTTGTAAAAAATTTAAACAACAATTAATATTAAAAACCGTTAATATTCTACAGTTTAAAAGTTATTTTAAAAATTTTACTCAACAATAAAAATACATTGTTGGAAACTTACACACACACACACAAACTCAATTCTTTTAATAGTTTATAGAGATTACAGTATTTGTTTTTATTTTAAGTTTTAATATATAAGATGCAATAATGTTAGGAATTAATGATAGGATTAATTAGGAATTAATTTATTCAGAAATAAAATTCAAAAATATTATTTGTTAAAAAATTTTATTTTTGATTAATTACAAAATACATGACAAAAAAATTAAATTAAAAATAAAAGATATGATTATAGTTATTTCATTATAATTTTAAAACAATTTTATAACAACTACAACTACAATTGATTTTTGTATTTCAATATTTTTTTAATTTAATATATTAAAAATTATTAATATTATTATTGATTATATAGTTAATTATTATTTGAAAAGAATTGGAATTTAGTAATTACGTAAATAAATTTTGCAATTAATTTATTTAATATAAAGTAAAAATATTTAAATTTAATTTCAAAATTGAAATAATAAATAAAATTATTTTAGATACAAATACAATATGCATGCGCTAAACTCGGAATTATTCTTTGCACCATTAATCCTGTATATCGTGCTCCAGAATTAAATTATGCTCTAAGAAAAGGACAAATCAAAACATTATTTTTACCAGGAAATAATTCAAAACAACAAGTAGTTAACAAATATCAACAAATTCTTAGTGAAACATTGCAAATGGACATTAATGTAAGTGATTGTTTAGTATGTTTGATAATCATTAATTAACTATTTTAGCTGCTTATTAATTCTAAAATTAAAGCATCAATTTAATAACTTACAGTATATTAAAGTTTTATATTATGCCAAAGTTTGTTTCTGTATATATTTATGCAATTGTTGTCTGAATTAATGATTCATTGAATTGATTCCCATTATTTTACAGAAAGAAAGTGATGCTTTAATTTTAAAGCAGTTGATTATATTGGATGGAGAGTTACCAACAAAAATAAATTCTGAGATAGAAATTCATACATTGGAAAGTTTATTTCTCGATTCTGTTCAAACGCAACAATCAATTATGGAAATGCCAACCGCTGACGATCCCGCTATTATTATGTTTACTTCGGTTTGATATTCTCTTTATATTCTGTTTTAGAATTTTCTTAATTAGTTGTACTTTTAATTTTCAAGGCATGATAAATAATGAAATAAATTGCTTGAATATAATTTAAAAACTTTTTATAAAATGTAGGGAACAACTGGTAAACCGAAAGGCGCTTTATTATCACAATTTACGTTAGTTAATAATGCATTGCTTTGCGCATCTAATTTCGGTACACACGAAGATGGTATAACTATGTGCGTCCCTTTACCTCTCTTTCATTCATTTGCCGCTGTTTTGGGAGGCATTTCTATGACTGCAATGCCATCAACTATTGGTGATTATTTTGATTGATATAAATTATGAATTATAATATTTTCTTTAATATTTATTAATGGTAGACAAAGTGAAATTGTTTTCCATAAATCAAAATTTTTAAAATATAATTTAACAATTTTGATTATGATATTATTTATTTTAGTTTTAACTGGATTGAAATACGACGTTAAAGCAATTGTTGAAGCGATGAGAAATAACTCTTGTACTCATATTATTGCCACTCCAACTATGGCTATCGATATTTTAAATTATGTGGAAAACAAAGATATTAAGTTATCGGCAATGAGAGGCTTTCTTCTCGGTGGCGCACCCGTGCCTTTGGAGTTGGCTCTGCGTATTAGCAAAGTTATACCAAGTGTTGATGACGTGAGAATCGGTTATGGAGCGACAGAACTCGGCAAGTGATGCTTGCATTTCATGTTTCACAATGAATAAGTGACAATTGTAACTAAAAATGTAGGTCCGTGTACGACGGCTGGCCATAAAAGTGATTCTCTCGTCAATAGAACTCAGACTGTGGGTATGTTTTCATTTAATACTAATGACGGTAGCATTTTCACCCTATTTAATCGAACTTTAAAGCTCGATCGAAGCTTAATCGAAATTAATGTTTCACTCTTAGGCCGTCCGCTTGATTTGGTTGAAGTTAAAATAGTGGATCCACAAACGGGAAACATCACAAAAATAGGAGAACAAGGTTTAACTGGTTTAATATGCATCTTATTTGCGACATAGAGTTTACGTGAAATTTATAAATTGTTTTAAAATTTAACTTATTATAGGAGAGCTATTATCTCGCGGACATAATGTAATGATTGGATACTGGAGGGATGAGAATAAAACAAAAGAATCTATTAATGAGGCCAAATGGTATAAATCGGGGTATTATATATTTTAAATACGAATCTACAAAGATGAGTGTTTATATTAAAATTTATTACACAGAGATTTGGCAGTAATGGACGAATTTGGGTTCATTAAAATTATTGGACGCACCAAAGAAATGATAATAAGAGGCGGTGAAAATATTTATCCGAGAGAAGTAGAAGAACTGCTTCACACTCATCCAGATGTTATCGACGCCTATGTAATGATTATTTTATTATCATTCAAATATTATTTTATTGCTAAATAATTTTGAATTATTAAAATTAGGTCATAGGAGTGCCCGACAAAAGGACGGGAGAGGAAGTGTGCGCTTGGGTTAAGTTGAAACCGAATTCTAAAGTTTCTGAAGAAGATATTCGAGAATTTTGCAAAAATAATGTAAATTAATTATAATTATTATAATAAGAAAATTTGATTTGAATTTAACAAAAAATTTTCGTTACGATAGATTTCTTATTTCAAAGTTCCTCGTTATGTAATGTTTGTCGAAGAATTTCCTTTGACTTCCACAGGAAAAGCAAAAAAATTCATAATGAGAGAGAAATCATGTGAAATTCTTGGTCTGCAAGAGAATTGATATTTACTATTGTTATTAAATTTAATAAAGATATAATTTTTTACATTATTATACACAATTAATATACATATTGTATTTATTTTAAATATTTAAGATTAGTTAATAATGCTTTATATCGATTACAAATTTGTATTTTTATATTATCGTTACAAAATTTTTTAAAATAAATTTTATATCTTATCTACAGATATGTGTGTTCACAACAATGCTTTTAATTATCGAATTAAAAAACATTTTATTAAATACTAATAAAACATAATACCACAGTTATAAAAACTATATTTGCTACATATAATGTTTGGGAGAATTTTCTTTTAACTTTGTATGTAAGCAGCGATGGGCTGCACGTATTAGAATTGCATAACATTACGTAACAGATGTGGTTTTTTAATAGAGAGCTGTTAATATAAACGTCGTATAATTAAAATAAAATTGTTTTTTTAATTTCAAAATCTTTGCTTTGAGCGTAAAATAGTGTTGTCGAAAGAGATGATGACAACACACGCTTGGCGTCCCATTTAATGTCGTCCCGTATTAAGTTTCTAACATATTTATCATAAACAAAGTCATAGACAGGTGAATACCCTCTATTGGTAAGAGAATTTTCGAAAAGTACACGTGTCTTGAAAAAGTATATAAAAGTAATTCTCATACAAAAGTTATTTATGTGTTCGCTTTTCAGATCAAAATTTTTGTTAATTATAAAGGATATCCTTATTAATGGCTTTACACATATTTGTCTCAAAGTATTGTTGATTATAGAGGGTTTTTGATTATAACTGAGTTTATTAACATTAGTGTGTATATAAAAATTTTTGAAAAATACAATTTGTTTATTATAAAAGAAAGTTGATTATATAAGGTGTTAATTATAGAAGCACTCTATATTCACTCGACTGTATTCAATTTTTGAATTCGTTTTTATAAAAAATTTAATAATTTAATTTTATTAATTCATATATAAATATATTCAAAATAAATATGGAATTTCCATCAAATACTGATTTATATATTATTGATTATTGATTAGATTCCCTAAATTTTATCCTATATTATTAAAAATAGATGGTTTTAAAAATGCTTTAAATAATTTATATTTTGCTACAACTGCTTCGATACTGAATGATCATAAACTTTGCATTATTTAATATTTAAACGGATGTAAACTAAACATTTAGACTCTATCAATGAAATGATTGTGTATTTTAATGAATATATTGATGAAAAACTGTATATATATTTATACATATACATAAGAAGATGCCGTCAAATATATAATATTTGATATATTATATAATAGGATCGGATTGATATGAATACATATGATCTTCATATTGAAAAACAAAATTAAATTAAATTAGAAAATAAATTTTGTACAAATTTTCGAATTTGTCTTTTCATTTTTCGATTACCTGTATGTCTAACTTATATCACTTAATAATATACAACTAAAGATCCGCACTAAATTGAATATTTAATAAATCAAAAACTAAAAGGCCTATCAAAATAAGT
>JAQIYA010001982.1:0-11046 GCA_034699355.1 Microtritia minima
CACTTTCATTGATTTATTGATCACTTTCTCTCTCCCTCTCTCTCATCCTCTCTCTCTCTCCTCTCTCTCTCCTCTCTCTCTCTCTCTCTCTCTCTCTCTTAGAGAGTCTCTCTTTCCGCTCAAATATAGCGCAAACAATTTAACATTATTATTGGTGACCTTGAATTAGATAATATCGTTAAAATAAATTACTCGTGTTAACAGCTATCGTGGCCTGCATTAGTGCGGTGGCAATATTTTCGGTGATCGCCGCCGGCTATTGTTTCTACAGAGTACAGCAGAGCAACAAAGCGGCCGCTGATGTCGATTATCCGGCTTACGGTGTGGTCGGACCGGCGAGTAAGGAGACCAACACCAATGGAAACGTGTCGCCCAGTGGTGATAGAAAGTTAGCGCAAAGCGCACAAATGTATCACTATCACCATCAGAAGCAGCAGATGATCGCATCGGAAAAGTATGAAATCATTATATGAATTTGTTGTTGACTTTGTCTGTGAAGTGCTCTTTAATACAAACACCGTAATAAAAGTTGATTATTAAATGTTTGCCAATTTCTCGTTATTAGAGCTGTCACTCCTCGTCACACGTCTGCGTCGGACGTGGAGTCGGATGAGGAGAACGAAGAGGGAGAGTACACGGTGTACGAGTGTCCAGGACTGGCGCCCACCGGAGAGATGGAAGTGAAGAATCCGCTCTTTCACGACGACATCACTCCCGTGTCGTCGCCGCCGGTCAACGGAAACGCGAAGGATAAATAAGGCGTATTGAAAGTATTAGTCTATCAGTTTAAGAGTTCAGCTTAAAAACAACCAAAGATTAAAAATCTGTTATTTATTTTAACGTCTAGTCATATAACAATCATTACCAAAGAAAAAAAAATACTATTACGAGTCAAAGCTAAAATTGAATTAATTTTCGAGTCATTATAATTTATTTTATTTTACACAAGAAAAAGAATTATTTATTTGATTCTATAGTCTATTGAAATATTGAATAAGTTAATTCTCTCGTTATCCACTATATAACAGTTTATTATAGACTTTATGTAAATGTTATTATTTAGTGAGAAATTATATTTAAATATTAGTTTCTGAATGTACAAAGAAGAGCATCATTTATTCAAAAGTTAGTCAACAAAAACTTCTTAAAACTAGTTTATTGTTTTCTCTATAACACTGTATTATTGTTATGTAAGCTTCACTATAGAGGGTGAGCTTATCGAGTATTTCGATATCGAAATCTTTTGTCGAGATCGAGACACAGCTCGAGAGTCTCGCGATTTTTTCAGTTAAACAAATTTCAAAACTATTTTATATTTTCCTATTGAAAGAAAATGAATTTTACTATTATTGTATAAATAAACAAAACAATATATTTTAATGAATAATTATAACAATTATAATTAAAGCATTACTGGTAATTAGAATAATTTTGCATTTAAAAAATTGATTGAAGGTTAAACAAAGGTCTTTCATATTAATTAAATATTAGAAGTAAATAATAATATGCAGTATTTAATACAATATAGATGTGGTGTGTAATTAATTTGAAACTCTCTGTTCAACTTTAATTATCAAAATTACACCAATTATAAGAATATTTTTTTATACCGACCTGTAGTAGTAGTAGTAGTAGTAGTAGTACTTCGAAATTATTTAACGCATTAATTTGTAATTAATTTGTAAATAAATTGCTGTGAAAACAAAGTTTCTGAGTTTCGTTGAGACTCTCGAGCTCTCGAATCGCCCTCTTATTCGAACACAGGTGAACCAAACTTAATCCTTAACCCTCAATACACAATAATTGAATGATTTCAAAATTTCTTTGGAATAATTAATTTTTCTAATATTAATAATACATAAAGTTTTTACCCGTCTTTAAATTTTATTATTCAGAGATTGTGAAGAGATTATTGTTGTGATCTTTATTTAATTAAGTGTTGTAATTATTGGCGTTTCTGATTATATAGAATAGTTAATTATTTATATATATTTTATCTGTTCAACGCTTTATATGTTTTTATCGCTTAGATATCATTATTGCTATTTATTGATTGAATGTAAATTTTAATTCAAACAAAAATAAATTGTTGTTAATTTGAATTTATTCAGATTTAAAGTTATTAATAAAATGATTATAAATTATAAAATAACAAAATACAGATGAATGACAAAAACCGAGTAAGTGTTAGAGTAAGTGTCAGTTGAGGCCGAGAAAGTCGTCCATAAGGGTTCCGATGGCGAAGATGTCGGTGGCGTCGATTCGGGTGCCGACGATCTTGAGGCGAATCTCGTCGTCCTGTTGAATCACGACGTCCTCGTCCTGCGTCTTATAACAGGGCGGCGACGAGTTGGCGTCGAACGTCATGTCGGCGGGGATCGAGTGGCGCGATATGAAGCACGAGAGCGGGCCGATTTCGGTGAAAATGCCCACTTTGTTCACTTGCGTCACCACTCCGTCCAGCACTTCGCCCTTAAACGGGCGAAACACGATCGCCTTGTATTTGATGGGATACGTCACGAAACCGGTGCCGCTCTGTATGATTCCGGCGCCGATGTTGTCGATGGTGGTCACGGCGATCACGAAGCCGTGCTTTCCCGTGCACGTGCCCTCCACTTCGTTGAACAGCTTGTGCCGCACTGTGTCCAGCAGTTGCGCGCCGAAGTATCGCGGATGCAATTGGATTTCGTGCTCCAAAGCGATGTGGAAAAACATGATTACGTTGTGGTCACCGAAGTGGTGATTGTGGTGGTTGTGGTCCGAGTGATGACAGCGAGTGATGATCGTTGTGGCGCTTGTGATGCCTAATCACGTAACGCTCGTTTGGCACTATTTGATGCGACGCGCGCTTCAAACGCAATGCTGGCCATTGTCTAAAATGGTATTACTTTTTACATGTTATGTTTACAGTATTATGAATTGTGTTTAACGCGTAGAGAATGTTATGCGCAGATCTGACTCACGAGTGTGTCGTATAAGTTGATTAGAGTTACAACTTATTAATCAATTATCTCGTAATCACTCTTAATTGTATATATTTTTTCGGCTAATAATAATTATAATTATTTTTATTTCAATATAGATATATTAATTTAATGTAGTGTTGGTGTGCGAGTCGAACCGATCGACGACTCGCAACCAAAGGTCCGACTTATTCACAGATATTCAAGCAATTGAATGTAATTAATATGATTTTGTTTAATTGGTTTTTTGTTACATTCTTATACGTGTTTTTTATGTAAACATCTTAATTAACCAAAATTTTTAAAATCAAAGTTTAAAAAGTTTAATTAAGTTTAAATTTTTAAATCATAAGTTTAAACATTTTTGATATCTTTAAACGACAATTAGTTTGGTTTTGCGCAAAATTTCTTAATTAATGTGATATTTAATGGAAAAAATATATATTAAAACAAAATTCTAAATATAAATCTTAGAAACTGATCAAATATAAGCCTAAGTATTGGTGTCTCGTTTGTCAATAACTATGAACAAACAAACCCATTCAACCATTGCATAATAAATCAATAGTAAATCATAAATCATTTTGAATACAATTATTTGAATTGTCATAACTGTTAGCGTTAGCGCACACTTAACAGCGCATAAATCTTGATAATAATAAATTCTCATTTCTATCACCAATTATTGTTACTCTCGCGGCAGAGTTGACACTCAAGCCGTATATTTTACTTAATTTATCATATTTCAGGTTTGATTGGCATTTCTGTAAACCTGTTCCCAACGCTCGCCAATCAATATTAAATTCATATTAAGTTTAGCGGATATGTTGTTAATTGCAAACAACAGGTTTGAGAGCGGACTGACACTCATGTGAGTCATGCTTTGAAACTCAAAACATCGCTTCGCGTTCGTCGCGATCAGTATTGAATGTCAAAAACCCAATCAATGACTAGAGTCAGGCCATCGACGATCGCGCCATCAATGAAGTCACGCGATGCGCGTTACGGGCTCTGCTTATGTGTGCGCCTATGAGTGACGACGCGTTCGCGAGACGGACGTGATTTGTGGTCACACTCTGCGATCAGTTTGCCGTAATTGTGTGCAATGCTGTGTGACGTCAACTGCATTGCAGTCCGCATTCATTTCGACTGCGATAACATTCGCTGAGTGTTGTCTGCATTCGTGCCACAATTTGCGATTTGGCTCTTCATTCTCGCCACTCATCACTCACTCGCTCGCCCGTTATCGCAGTACCCCTCCATCGGTGGCCGACCCGACGCGATCAAGTGTTGGCCCGAACTGACCGTCGAACGCATTTTGTTTTTTCCATTTTCGTCTCGCAGTGTATTAACTCGTTATCTCGTGTTTGTGTTTTTTTTCTCGCTCTACGAGTGCTTTAAGGCTTTGAGAAAAAGTATTGGCGATTACGAGCAAACAAATGGTAAGCGATAAGCGAGTTATGCAACAATAATGACACGCATTTGCAGACGCGCTGCAATTACACGCTCAGCGATCGTATTAAACGCATTAAACGCCAGTAATTAATTAAGCAATAAAAGTAAAACGCTATACGAAAGCGCGTGTCGGCCATAATCTCGACATCGCTTGATCGGCGCCGAAGTGTCGAAATGATGACATCAATTCAAAACAAGTTGCAGAGCTTGCAGTTGAGGTTACGGCAGGAGAACGAGACCCACAACCAGAACGAGCCGTCGGGCGCGGCGCCGCTCGGCTCGAGTGCGGCCAACAGCCCGCGCTCGAACCGCAATCTGTTTCAGCCGTTCTTCGGTCATCCGTCGCCGCGCGTGTCGTCTCAGACGGCGCACAGCCGGTCGCCAAACGCGCCGCAGTTTCCTCACCGCCAGTACTCGCTCTCAGCCGCTCAGCGACAGCCGATTAATAACAATTTGCAGCTGAATTTGGGACAGTTATCCAATCAAAATAACAATAGCAATACCGCTAATCGTCAGAACGGCTCGCTATCATTATCGCCATCGCAATCATTAAACGCTCAATGTTTGAGTCCGAGACCGCGACCGCGACAGCGTATGCGCTTTTTAATTATTTGCTCCGAAATTATAAATGACGTTATAATTTTGTTTTATAAATAGTATTAATAGGCAATAATGCGTCTCAGGGAAGACCCGGCTCTCCGTCGAGAGCCGTAAAGCCAATTAATTTCACTCTCTTCCCACCAAATGGTAACAATTTTCAGCCGAATATGCGTAATAATAACACCGACGACAATAAATTAAACGAAATGTTTCAACAAAATAATTCCGTTCTTACAATTGATGGCAAAGTGAGTTTTGAATCTGTTATGTTAGCAATACCTGAACTGCCACTAAACTGTTACCTCGCTGTGCAGAAGTATTCCGCACAAGATGTCGATCTATCCTATTTGGACGAACTCGGACAGGGCTCGTGTGGCCATGTGGTCAAAATGCGACACATGCCGTCCGGGAAGGTGGTCGCAGTCAAGGTTTGATTTACACGTTATCTATTTTTTTTCAGTTATCACAACTTATTTATGGAGCATTCGTTTGCGCCAAATCAGTATTTCGTAACTGTAGTTAACTATATTTCGTTTATGATTTATCAAATAGCAAATGAGAAGAAGCGGCAATAAAGAAGAAAATAAGCGCATAACAATGGATTTAGATATTCTTCTCGCGTGTCACGACTGTCCCAATATTGTTCAATGTTACGGATATTTCATAAAAGACACTGAAGTTTGGATTTGCATGGAATTGATGACTACTTGTTTTGATAAATTGCTTAAAAAGCTTAAAACACCTATACCTGAGCCTATTTTAGGGAAAATATCCGTAGCGGTCAGTAAACTGTTTGACTATTTTCATTTTAACCCTAATATGATATTATAATTTCTTTCAAGCAGACAGTGAAGGCGTTGAATTATTTAAAGGATAATCATGGAGTCATTCATAGAGATGTCAAGCCGTCAAATATATTAATTAACGAAAACGGTGTCGTAAAGCTGTGTGACTTCGGTATTAGTGGAAGACTTGTTGACTCGAAAGCGAAGACTCGTTCTGCTGGATGTGCCGCTTATATGGCTGTATGAGATTTTTAAAAAAAATTAAAAGTAAATTTTGCTATTGCTTTAATTGAAACACTTTATTTTCATTTATAAATAGCCGGAAAGAATAGATCCACCCGACACATCGAATCCGTCATACGATATAAGAGCAGATGTAAGTGAATTGTTTAATATATTGTATAATTTTTTATTTATTTTCGAATATTAGCAATTTTAAAATATTTTTGTCTAAAATACTTGGAAGCTCTCATATTGTATAGACTAAAGGTATTAAATATTTATTTCAATAAACATAATTTGTTCAAATAAGGTGTGGAGTTTGGGCATCACTTTAGTCGAATTAGCGACCGGAAAATTTCCATATCATGAATGCAAAACAGATTTTGAAGTTCTTACTAAAGTCATTCAAGACGATCCGCCGTCTCTTCCGGCCGACGGAGCGTTTTCCATGGATTTCTGCAGTTTTGTCAAATCATGGTTGTATCAAGTTTTTCAAGTAATTTTTGTTTGTTTATTTTTATATTTCTTCGTTTCAGTTTGACTAAAGATTATAAAAAAAGGCCAAAATATAAAAAATTATTGGTAAGAATGTTTATTATATTAATTACTTGAGAATTGGAATAGCAATAAATATAATCATTACTTATAGGATCATGCATTTATAAAACGATACGAAAAGGCTAACATAAACGTCGGCCAATGGTTTGCGAGTGTAAATGTTAGCGAAAGTCCTGAATTGAGTCCTTTAGCTAATGTTTAAATTATCATTTAATGAATTTATTTTTTATCATGTATTGATAGAAGAATATATATATTTGTTTTTAGTTCAGAATCAAATCTCTCATAAAATATTTTAAGAGAATCGAAAGTGTTTTAAACCCATTTTTTAAAATGATTAATTAAATTGACGCTCCGAATAAAGTTAGATCATAGGCAGCTAAGATTCATTGAAATCTTATACTTCATTTATAAATAATTATTACAGTTCACTCATTTTTTAATTGTGCGCCCAAATTTTTTTTTCAAAATTTTTAACGAATTATTTTATTATAAAATAAATCGAATCATTTTATAACTAATAATTTAATAGTGCATTTGTTGCACTATATTTACAGCTGTTTCATGGATTATTTTTAATGTGAATTCTTGAATGAAATTTCATTATAGCTGTCTTATTATACGTATATTTAATGTCTTTATATTTTGATAAGATTTTATGTTTACTCTGCAGACATTTTTGTATATATTTTGATCATTTAAAATTCTTTAAACTATTTCTTAAATAAAAATTCATATCACATTTAATTAGGGAAAGTATTTGTAATTTTTTTTAAATATTGAGTGAAAAATTCAAAAAGTATAAAAACTACTATTTGAGAGAATAATAATTGAAAAAAATTGTGCATAATTGAAAAAAAAAATATTACATTCACAATCGCTGACAGCTCAACAATCTATTATCTCCAATACTATAATTGATAACTATATAGACATATTAGTATTAAGACTTATTTGTTATTTTTGATATATTGATTCAATTTAAATTGTGTAATAATAGATAATTTTACTTATTAATAATGCAACTACAGAACTGTGCTAATCATAGAAACTATGATATTTATTTTGTTTTCCTATTCTTAATGCTAGTTTATTTAGCTTTTGTTATATTGGTTTAGAATTTTTAAACTAAATACAAAATTGTTAGTGAACCACATTTCTTAAACGAAAATTATAACTGTTTAATAAGAATTATGATTTAAGAATAATGATTTGTGAATTATTCGCGTGAAGTTTGCTTTTAGTTTTAAAATAACGATTGATTTAAAATTTTTGCGTTGTAAATATAAATGGTTTAAATAAAATATTTAGCTTAAGGTTAAAAATATTCAAAATTATAACCTGATAATCATTTAGTGTTAGCTATAAAGTTCTATAATCTTTAAAATAATTTAGTAAATTAATATTAAATATTCGTTCATGTTTTATAAAATTTTTTAATCGACTAAAGTTTAGTAACTTAGCGATGCTTAGCGATGTAGAAATTAATCAACTTTAAAACATAATTTAAAATAAAATATAATTAGTTTACTTCGAAATTAAAATGAAATGTAATTCTACAAAAAAAAAATTTCGATTATATTGGGTTTTACATTTGCGATTCTCTGAAATTTAAATATTCTTAAGAACCAACCGTCCCATTGTATAAGATATAATTTAAATATGTTGTAAATAAGTCTTGATGTAAACACCTACTTATTCGTTATATTAAAAATGCGTAAACGAATTGTATTAAAGATTTTTGTTTATATATTCAATAGTTGTCAATTAATATCATTATTAATTATGGCTAAATATATAATTATTTTTTAATGTCTAAGAAGTATAAGTTATAGTTACTTTAATAAATTCTAATTATTTAAACATAGATTACATACTGAGACGTAAGCATTTCAGTAAACTAAGTATATTTATTCAATCAATTTCATGCTTCAAATCAATAGTGTATTTTTGGTACTCTTTGAAATTAAAAGTCTGAATAGGGATTCGGGATTCCAAATATTTTTAAATTTTATTACGATTATTTTAAGTGAAATCTGTAATAATTACATACAACCTGTATATAATTATTATATACACTTACTATCATTATTGTAGTACATACAGGTATATATGGGTTATTATTGTTATAATTAGATAGTTAGCAAAAGTTTTAACTTATAAATATGTATTTATAGTTAATAACTGGCTTTAGTCTAATTTAAAAATCTAAATGTTATCATTTAGACATTATATAATATAACTCAATTATGAAAAATCAAACTTTTTTGTTTGACCTTCTAATAAAATTAAAGTAATTATTAACGTTAGAGTTTTAATGTGTTTATTTATTTTTATTATAATCGAACAATAAAAGTTATCTAATTTTTTCATTTTTTCATTTCGAAATTAAATAATTGGTAAGTAATTTTTATAATTTGGTTTAAATTAAATATTAAATTTAAATTGAATGTTAAATTAATTGATTAAAAAATAACATAAAAATTTAGTTACATATTACGTTAATAAAAGAGCAGTTTTATTAATAAATAATGGCGTAACTATTTTGTAATTAAATACAGTTTGTATTTGTAACTAATAGAGATTAAATTTATTTAGATTATTGTAAAACTATTTTTTATTGCAAGTTATTGACATCATTTTAAGTTAAGTTTTATTGACATCATTTTTAAATACAACTCTCATTCATACGCGTCTATATCTGTTTGATAATTGTTTGTTTTTAATAATTTTCTTAAAGAATGAATCGAAATACAGCTCATATATCATTGCGAAACGTTCAACAAATTCTAATCTTAAATTCAAATTTTATATTAAAATTTATAAAATTTTATGGTAATTCAATAAATTAATGAAAAAATTTTTACCGGAAGAAAATACATGTAAAATAATATATGCACATATTTTGTCTAACGATAACTAGCATTTGAAATATATTTAGTAAAATGTTATATTAAGATGCGATTTAAGTACAAATATGAGGAAAACATGAGTGTCGGTCGTTCTCAAAGGACTATTAATTCAATCATGAATATAATATTATATATACAGTGCGATCAATCAGTTTGGCTCATCTTAAGTGAAATAAAGCACTTAAAACCAGATTTGAATACTTTAAAAATACTTGATCTGATATTATTATATATCGTAATATTATATATTACGATAACATTAATAAACATAACTATGTTTTGTTATTTTTTTTTCATTCATTTTTGTTAACTAATTTATGTTTTAGCGCCATTTGATTTCAATCATTCTTTGCAATAATTTATTATGATATTTTAATTTCAAGTTTCATATAATACTAATATATAAGTCAAAATATTAATATTTTAAAAAGCAATATAAAAGTATAATGTCATGAAAAACATGTTTTAATCATTTCTTATATTTGTTTAATTATTTATAAACAATAGTAATATTAAATTTTAAATATAACCGACCGTTAAACAAACAAGAGAACAACTCATTAAGTCAATACAACTTAAATTAATTTATGCGCACATATTATGCATACGACTTACTTTGATTAAGTTTACATCAATTAATATTAAATATATACAAATACACTAATTTGACGCCAATATCCCACACTTAATACTGCATAATTTATTTGAAACAAAACTTTTTACGATAATGTGGTCTTATAATTGCACTCAAGTAATACAGTGCGCGAAATAATTTAACTAATGGTAGTTTTTTTTTAAATAAAACTTTTATTTTAAAGGCTATTTTTATTAATTTTTTACAAAAAATTCTTTTCTTTGTTATCCATAAGATATATTAAAAACTAATAAAACTATTATATTTTTATTTTTATAAAGTTAGTTTCTTACTTTAAAATTAAAAAATTATAAATTTAAAATAATTTTTAAATCTAATCTTAAAAAATTAAGTTTGTAAATGTATACAAAAATACGAACACTAAATTTAGGTAATTTTTATCAGAAAATTTTGTAAATTTTTTTAAAATAGGGGGTTATTCTTACAAAATTAAGTGAATCTTTATTTCAACGCATTTCACTGTCAGTCTATATAATTACTACTTTTCTCTGATAAAATCTAAAGGTTTTTTGATCGTATTTTGAATGTGGACCTAATTTAAAATGCCATATATATTATATTATTAGCACAGTATAGAATTTAAAATAAATTCTAATAATAACATAACAATAATGTGCTAATAATATAACAATTCTAAATTTAGGATATAATAATAGATTTAATTTTAAATTAAAAATATAGTACTACTGCCTGTGTTTAAAATAATGATACAATTGTCTATACATAATATTAATCTAAGCCATAATACGAGCTCCTACTTAACACCAGCTAGAATTTAATATGATCAGCATTAGCTCATATAAAATAATATTTTGCTAATTTCTTTGCTTTTCCATCTTACTCTTACCAGTCTTAGCACTCTCTCACCACTCTCTCTCTCTCTCTCTCTCTCTCTC
>JAQIYA010001983.1:0-11043 GCA_034699355.1 Microtritia minima
TTCCAATTTGCTGTATATATAAGAATTCTTTATATATGGATGAGATTTGTTCACTGTCTTAAGTCTAATTATTAAGCGGGCACTTATAAACTCAGAGAGAAATAGTTTACTTATCCTTAATTGGAATAATACAGGGGTGGGGTTCGATACAGCAAAGTAAATAATAATGTAATCTTCAATAGCCAACAGTGATCACGAAACTCATGTTATGTCACCTAAATTTTGTAAATTTTACACAAATAACCGCTCAATTTAAAAACTTTAAAAGTTTAAAGAATTTTTATAAAAAATTAACTTATGATACTTAATATCCAAAATCGCTTCGAGTTAAGCTTAAGTGACTTACTAAAACTAAGGTTAAGTAAAAAATATTAGTTCATCAACTCATTTGTTATTATATTCAAAGAGTTAAATGTTAATTAATTTTGTTAACTTTAAGGAATAAACGTGTCTCCGTATGGTTTGGACGGTCATTATTCGAGTCTCTACCATCAAAACACAACGCCTTACCAATTGTTTGAACAGAAAGTTGGTTTCTTAAAATATACAAATTGCGCCATTTATGGCGTCGTATCGACAAACGGCACCACTTTATTGGAATACAATCACTGCCATTATATAAACCCCGTCTCGTATAAAGTCTCATATTTAATGAATAGATGCATAACTTATTTTAGTCAAATCCATAACAACTCTTCAAATATATACTCTAGAAATATGGCAACAAATGGTATTATAAGTTTTACTATAAGCACGAGAGCAGATTTATTATTTTCACCATTATATTTGGCCACTAATAAAAAAGTAATTTTGCATTTATTTCACTCACATATTAATAATATTTAACTTTTAAAAATTATAAAATAGTTATTATTCACTGATTTGGTTTGAGGCTTGAGGTTCATAATAAAAATTATCATAAAAATAATTACTTTTTTTATAATAAACAATAAACAAATTATTTAAAGAAATGAGTAATTTTCGTTTGTTATATTGCTTTTAATAAATTTGTTTAGAATTGTGCTTTAATTAATAGTAATTTTTCTAATTCTTCCATAATAATAAAACATTTACGGCATCCGAATATTTTGATAATTTCAATTTATAAGTTTTATTTGATTATATCTGATTTTACATTTAATTTGTTAAACATTTGCATTATTTTAACATTATCTTTCAATAATTCAGTTAAATGTGATTTTGATTTAAATTTATTTTCATTAATTACTTAAGTTAAATTTCCTTTATTTAATTTCGTAATTGTGTCAAACTTGTATCAAAAACATTTAATTCATTATTTCTAAAACGTTTTGCATAATTTTTTCCAGATTTAGTGTTATAAATAGTTCATAATAACAATGGTTCTTATAATGTAAACCATTATAAGAACCATTGTACATATAAATTGTTTTATTATAAACAGTTCATTATAGCGATGTATCATAATAACCATTTTACTGTATTATATAAAAATTATTATTGCAAATTAATTAATACTTATTACTTCTATTTATTAAATGATAAGATTTTTCGAAATCACATTTTAACACTATCAATACACTCGCCGCGATCAGTTCCGACCGATCAAGAGGCGCACTTCGTGCCCATCCTGTTCAACACATACTACGATATAGCTTACACTCAATTGACGACCAATCTATTGGAGGCTCCATTTAAATCAGACTGTCGTCAATACGACCATAAATACTCAAAGCCCGAGTGTGTCATCAATTGCTATTTGGCTAAACAGAAGAAAGTATGCGGTGGTTGTGTATTGTCTTACTATAACGGCGATATAATGCTAACACAGTTTGCTTTTACAGAGAATGATACCTTTTGTAATAATTTAAATTATACATGCTATACAAAATCAATGACAATTAAAAATCAATGCCTGAAATTATGCGCCACAGAATGTCAGAACAAATATTTTGAATACATTTATTATAAAGATATTCTCACTGATGATCCCAATTATTTGATAGCGAGCATACAAATTAGACACAAATCTTTTCCGAATATAATTATCAATTACACGCCAGAGATTTCATTTCTAAATTTGGTGGCAAACATGGGAGGCTTGGCTGGTATTTATCTCGGTATTAATGTCGTAATGATTTATGATTGGATACTTTGTTTGGCTAAATATATTATTCGCAAAATATATTAGAGATATTGGCTAAATATCTTATAATTATTTATTATAAATTGAAAAATATTTATTTATAGTAAAAATGTATGTCATTAAAAATTCAACTTAAAATTTTGGCATTAAATTCACAAAATAACACCGAAGCAAACATTGTTTAAAAATAGAAATTATATGCAAATTACTTTTAAAGTAATAATATTTACAGTATTTCTAATTATTTTAATGATAATGTTATAAATCTGTTTTAAATTACATGTTATTTATATATTGATATTAATATTATTAATATTGTTTTTCTTGTGAATTTTAAGTATTTATTCATTTGCATTCTTCAATATTATATATAATAATTCTACTGTATTAAAATAACAATTTAATAGACTTAAAAAATTATGATTAATTTATTAAACATTTAAGAATTATGAATATCAATGTTCAGTTTATAATTTGCATTATATAATATAAAGACTTTATTAGTATTGACTTAATGAAAATAAACAAATTATAATTTTACAGATGTTTATTTTATTAGATAAAACAGATATTCTAATTTAGATATAATTTAATTTGTTCGAAATATTTCTTGAAAATTAATTAAATAATTTTTTATTTAAATCTGTTATAAATAAATAAAATCTACGATATAAAGATATTCGATATAAGACGTCAAATTAGTAATGATCATTAATTAGATGCAAAAATAGATTTTAACAGAATAGCCAAACTCAAAGAGTGATATCAATGAGGAAACACTCACTCGTATAACGCCATCTAAACTTTGTATATATTATGGCCGCACTATTTAAAACTTTAGAAATCCGTTTAATTAAGCAGTAGAGAGCGAGCAAAGATTGGAGCGATCGAGAGAGGCAGAGAAGAGAGCCGCATAGGTCATAGGTTAGGTCATACTTTTATAAACAAAATCAAATAGAGAATAACACATTTAGTACGTCTGTATTTATGTAAACTATGGACACATTCGGGTCCATAGTTTACATAACTAAATAATTTAGTTGTAATATGTTTTAAATCTTGAGCTGCGTTTGGAATTTAATTGAAATGTTTCTGAAGCTAATATAGAATATAAATCTCATTCCCTGATTATAAAGTCAAGCTCGAAGTTGAAAAATTTTGATCAGCCCTTATATGAGCGCGAGCGGGAAATTTAAGTGCTTGTTTGATGATCATCACTACTTTAATGAAATATAAAATTTATAGATAAAATGGAAATTATAATTATATTCATAATATTATGGCTTTTGATTGTTATTATGTCAACATTATTTGAATTAATAAAAATTAAAAGTAAAATTATAAGTAATTTCTCATTAATTAGTAATTTTAAAATAATAATAAATACAAATTCTGAAAATGTGAAATCGAAATATGGAAGTCTTAACGGCATTAAAATATTAAGTACTATTGTGGTTATTATTTCTTACAATCTGATGTCAATCGGAAGAGTATCACCAAATATGTTGGAAAAGTTCAAATGGTTTCAAACAATCGGACACATTCCGACATTACTTGTCGACAATATCTTGATTATACACGCATTAATGCTTAGCGTTGAAATCACTAACGAATGGAAGCGCTCTAAAAAAATTAATTGGTTATCACAGTATTTTATTCGCTTCTTAAGAATAGCTTCCATTTATTATTTAGTTTTGCTATTTTTCACGACAATGATCGGGAAATTAATTGATGGTCCTTTTAATGATATCAATGTAGAAAAAGATTGTAAAAAGTGGTGGTGGACTAATGCGCTATTTATTAATAATTATACTCCAAGAAAATATCATCAAATTGTAATATTTAAAATTTTTAAAAACAAATTAAGATAGAATTTATTTTTAAGAGATATATTATGTGTTAATATACTTTATATGATATTCTTAGCTGATATTGACATAAGCTAACTTATGGATTTGAGATGTCTATACTTTCTTCTGTCCCTCGCACTGATAATGAAATGAATCAAGTGTGCAAAATTTATTGTCACATAAGACTTAAATAAACTACATAATTGTTGAAATAGATTTTTAAGTTGTCCATTAATAATTAATATTTAGTTTTAGTATGTTTAGTCTAATAAAAATTTAATTGCAATTGCAATCTTAACAAATTTTTATATTGCAGTGCATGTCTTGGACGTGGTGTTTATCACATCTTATGCAATCAATGATAATAAGTCCCATTTATATAATTACGTTAATCAGGTATATTATGTAACTTATATAAACTCCGTCCAACATAATTTGACACTAACTAATAGAGGAGCACAAATTGCTAATATGGTTAATCTAAATGGCTTCCATAAATATATTATGAAATTAAATTTAATTAAAAGCAGTTTTGACACCCTCGAGGAAAAAGAATCAATTTGTTATTTATACATTGTTATATACATTTAGTAAAAGATTTAATTAATTATAAGATAATGTATAAAATTTCTGTATAAAATTATCATTAAAATTATTTGTTGTCAACAAATCATCTTATTTCATGATTTGACGTGAGCTTTACTAATGGTTAGTGCAAACTTAAGTTGGACCGAGTTTGCATTATTGTTATATAATGGTCTTTTTTCAAGGTTTCGTCAGTTTTAAAAAAACTTACATTATAAAAAAAGTGTTTTAAAAATTGACCATTTGACAAAACTAACTGTTATAAGAATTATTTTTAGACTAAAAATTTTTTATATATTAAATATGAAATTGAATTTTTATTAGGATTAGGAAAGTAGGTATTGCTCTTTCACTCGTGACAATACTTTCTTCTACAATATTCACATTCGTCACACTTATGGGCTTTCAATTTTTTGATGTCTATTCAGTTATCTCTTTCTTCACCTTAGAAGACGATGCATTCAAAACTAATTTGTAAGAATAATATATAATAATTTTTTAAATTTATATTTACATATTAACGTAACAGACCAGACGATAGTTATGCCGAAGTGGTATACATGAGGACTGAACATCGTATCCCAACTTACATAATAGGTCTGCTATTTGGATACTTATTCGAAACAATTCAATTTAAATACGAAGAAAATAAACAAATGTATGATACGTTTGGTTGGAGTCTGTCTATTGGGTTAACTCTCTTCATATTCACAGCTCCGCTACCCGTCGGACAATTCAATTTGTTTTACGCAATCGCTAACAGTATATTTCGTCAGCTTTGGTCTCTCGTGTTGTGTTGGCTTATATTTTATTTGATGCACAATCGAGACAATATAATAACAAAATTTTTATCGTCTTCAAAGTGGAGACCACTTTCGAGTGCGTCATTTATAGCTTTTTTAATTAATCCAATTTTGCAAATGTTTATATTTAATAATTTACAGACGGTTCAAAATTTTAGTTTATTAGAAGTGTCTCTCATGACACTATCAATTGTTGTTCTCACTTATGTTGTTTCTATTATATTAACAATTGTATTTGAAATGCCAATTATTTCCATTCAAAAGCATTTTCTAATTGCAAAATCAGATAAAAAAGAAAATTAGTTAAATAAAATATAATTAAAATTATCTATTTATTTGAAATAATTTACTATAAACACTCGCTTTGTAGCTCATATTTTATTCTCGAATACAAATATGTGATTATGAGCTTTTCAAGTGTTATGAATAGGCCCTTATGTTATGGCATTTTCCTATCTTTTATATAATAAATAGATATTTAACTTTTTAATTAAATATAAGCTCGAAACACCTAAAAAAAAGTAATTTAAGCCCTATTTTGAAATGTCATAATTGCCTATTTTGGCATAAAATTTTTGGCATTTTTGCTTCGATTTAAAAAAGTTTATAAGTTTACTTTATTTTATAATAGTACTTTTTTGTGCACAATATCTTATTTTAGTTCATCATAAACAAAAACTTATACATTTGAAATCAAACAAATATCATTATCATTTAATGGCGCTTTTTTATACACGTATAAATGCCATAAGATATCCTGTCTTAGTCGTGAAAGATTTCCGAATTCAGATTTATCAAAAAATGTAATTTAAATTATTATTTAAGAAGTTATTTGTGACGATTAATAAAAAATAAAATAAAATTGTATTTTTGTTAATAAACGTATCTTACTTTGAATTAAATTATAATAAACATTAAAAAGATTAATCTTAGTAAATAAAATAAATCAATATATTTAGTAAAATACATTTATTTAATTGTTTTTTTCTAAACTTATGAATAAATTATATATATTTTGAAACAGATTAAAATAAATAAAAGTACATAATGTTATAATTTGAGTACAAATCTATAAAATAAGTAGTTTTTTAATAATAGTAAGTTATATTTTATTCATTATCAATAATATAAATATTTTTATAAATAAAAGGTATATTAACAATTTAGATTTAATTTAATTTTAAAATTTTATATTTTAAAAAATATAAAGTTTGCAAAGATTTTATATAACTTCAGAAATTTTATTTTGATTTGCATTTTACTTTATAAAATTATGACTTTAAGCAAATCAAAACAAGTAAAAAATAATTATTTTCCCAAAACATTCATACAAAAATTGTCAGATATAAACCTTTATTCGAGTTGTTTTAGATTTATATTAATGATTACATTCATGATTATTTTGCTGATACAATGCTCACAAATGATTCAACAATATCTAAAATACGAGACAGTTGTCAATCTTAAGTTAGAGGAGTCTGATATCAACGAAATACCGGCCATAACTCTATGTCAGAGGAGTTCGTATCTGCCATACAGTGAACTTAGAAAAGTATTTCCTGATTACGCTAATATTATGGACCATATTATGAATACAACTAACATCACTAATTTAGATAGAAAATGGTTATCCAACAGAAATGTAACAGGTATTTCACTTATCATTTATTTTATATTAATTTTGTTACTCTAATTAATTTAGTGTAACCTATTGTATAATTGGCTTAATTTAAAAAATTGAGCTTCAATTTAAATCTTATTTAGTAAAATTTTGTTTACTTTTTTTTAATTTGAATTTTTAAACATATACTGATAATAAATGATAAACAACATGATTTAATATTCGTTGTTATAAAAGAGTTAAATACTAAATAATTTTAACTTTAAGGAATAAACGTTACTCCATATGATTTGGATGCTCATTATACGACATTCTACCATAAAAATACAACCTTTTATCAAATGTTTGAACAGAAAGTTGGTTTCTTAAAGAATATTGATTGTCGTATTTTTGGTGTTGTATCGACAAACGGCTCCGCTTTAATGATTTCCATGCCCTGCTATTATATTAACCCCGTATCTCATACAGTCTCACAATTAACCGACAAATGTATAACTTATTTTAATCAAATCAACACCAACTCCTCAAAAATATACTCTCGATATATGACGACCACTAGTCGTATAGAGATCAATATAAACGCGTTCCAGAATAAATTATTTTCACCAATATATTTGGCTACTAATAAAAATGTAATTTTGCTTTTATTTTTATTCGATAACTTAATTTTTACAATTATTATTTTAATTTATATGAATAATTATAATTGTAAACTAATTGACTTTTATTTCTATGTTCATTAAATGGAAAGAATATTTATAAAATATACGCTTTAAAACTATCGATACATTCTCCGCGATCAATCCCGACCGATCAAGAGGCCCACTTCTTACCGATTGTGTTCAACAATTACTACCAAATAGTTTACACCAAATTGACAACCAATCTATTGGGGGCACCATTTAGATCAAACTGTCGACATTATAGCGATAAATACTCAAAGGCCGAGTGTGTCATCAATTGCTATTTGGCTAAACAGAAGAGAGTATGCGGATATGGCAGTTGTATACCTCTTTATGACGACGATATTATGATAACCCCGTTCGCTGCTGTAGAGAATGATACATTTTGTCAGAGATATAATTATTCATGCTATGAAAATTCAAAAGGAATAAAAAATCAATGCTTGAAATTATGCGCCACAGAATGTCAGAATAAATATTTTGATTACATTTATTATAAAGATATGGCCACCGACTATCCGAGTAGTTATTTGTCATTGAGTATACAAATTAAGCACAAATCATTTCCGGATATTATAATCAATTACACGCCAGAAATTACATTTCTAAGTTTGGTGGCAAACATGGGAGGCTTGGCTGGTATTTATCTCGGTATTAATATCGTAGAGATTTTTGATTCCACACTATTTTTGGCTAATTATATTTTTCGTAAAATATATAAGAGATAAGAGATATTATGAGTACATATTTAATAATATGTACTCATAATACATTCATGTTATATAATGTATTCATTATAATATTCATGTTAAATCATTTGAAATTCACAATATATTAATAAATCAAATATTCTTTAAAAATAATAAGTAAATGCAAATTTATAAAATTTAAATTATATCTAATTATCTGAATTATAATAATTCTATTAATTTAATTTATTTAGATTATTTAAATAATTAGCTGCTATATGTATATTGTTTTAAATTATTGAGATAATAAATTTTAATTGACTTAAACATAATGAATTAATGAGAGAACAAATAAAAAATATGATAATACATTAATGTAAATTTATACTAATTTAAAGAAAATTTTCAATTAAAATAATTAAAACTTTTCGTTTAACTTAGAAAGAGTAGAAAATAAATTTGATAAAACTTACTATGACTATCAATAACTCTATGACAATTTATTGCTATGCATTACTCTGACAATTTTAATTTTTTAATATCTTATAAGCATAAATATTTTATAAATATAGACATTGAAAAGTGCTATGCTATGAAATACCATTCCTAACCAGACCATCCCATCCCATACCGTCCCGTCCCAACCCAACAGTCCTGTTAATAAATGCCAAGTATAGGCAATGTAAGGTATAATATGTTGAATTTATTCTTACATTAAAAAAAATTCAAGCACTTTATGTATTATGGCTTATCAATAACAATACATTCACCAAAATTAATTCCAAGTTATAAAAAAGGTATATTTCTTTTCGATAGCATTTAATTCAGATTATGAAATAGCATACACGAAATTCACAACTAATTTAAGCTGATTTAGAATAATAAACAATAATAAACTATTGTTTATTAAAATTTTATACATAAATGCAAAATTGAGAATTTAGATAAATGTAAACTTTCAAAATGTTTGTCAGCATTTCATTTCTTAATCGTCGCCATGCGATGCCTCGTCGTATCCCTTTTGAATGACACCGACGATCACATTATAAGTTTTATCCCACGCCTGAACAGCCCTGTCGTCCATGAGTTGAGCGCCGAGTTTGTCGGTCATCAGACCAAACAGCGATACTTTCAAATTGCGAAACTGTTCAATAGTGATGCCGCGCCTGAAATGATTTTTCGACAGTTTGAGCAGCATTTCGACGAGCACTTCGGTGTCGTCCAGATTGTCGACCAGCATCGTAATGGCGTACAACACGTTCGTGGCGTGCGCTAACACTTTCTTGTTGCCGCGCAGTTCAGAGATCGGCACGTTTTTGAACGATTTGAAATTCTGCTGATATGTGGGATTCTCAGTGAAAAATCTAATAATAAACAGAGTTAGCATTTATTTAGAAAAATTGCATAGAAAAGCGTGTAAAAGTATTGAATCTGATTCACACCATACAAGATTTAGCCGAAAGGCTTGTTTATCATAATTAAATTTAAAATAAATATTTAAATGAAAGATGTTTTTGAATAAATGTAATAATAAATTTCTAAATATAAAAGTGCGGTTTTTATGTAAACAATTACTACATTTTACTTTTTTATAATAACAGTAACGGAATAATTAAATAATTCTAAATATACTAACCTTATAAATAAATCGTAACCGATATCCGGAATGTTTTGTTTGACTAAACCCCAAGTATTTCTTATAATATCTTTTTCACTCGTTGTCAAACCAGTCGCTTCGTCAATCTCTTCCTCCATTATTTTTAATTTTGTATAGTTTAATATAACAACAATTTAAACACAAATTGAATACAATTTATTAAAAATTTTGTTGAAGTAAAATAGTTAACAGTAATACGTTAAGTGTGGTGGGAATCACACACATTTGATTTCAAGATATAGTGGATAAACAAGTTATCTGTAAAGTTTGTGATGCGTGATTAAAACACTGCGATAACGATGTTCAACAAACTTATTAAACTTCAAAAATATTTTTGATAAATATGAGTGCAAACAGAATGTTGTTCAACGAGAATACAGGGCACTCGAGACACACTTAGTACTAACTAATACGCAGTTAGACTCTAACTGTTAGACACAGATTTTCTAAAAACATTAATAACGCTCAACGAGAGAGAGAGGCTCGCAAAATGAAATTAATGCAGTTTTAGTTAAGCCGATAAATGTGTGATTGCATTGAATGCACTTCAAGTGTGCAGTAACTAGAGTTGCCAACTGTACAGGAATTGACTGCTCTGTACAGGAATTAGGAATGACCATGTCTTGTATGTTAAGGTGTACAGGAAAAGAAATTTATTGAAATTTCAATATTTAATTTTAAAATTACAAGCAAATTAATATTTTTGATTAATATTTGTTAATTAGTAAATTTACATTTATTTTCTGTGACAGAGATTTAACTATTAGAATCACTAATACTTGATATTAATATCAAAAAATGTTTGGTATTAAGATGAATATTTAATCTAGATATAGGAAGAGAATTGGCACAAATACATTTAAAATTTAGATCTGCACATATTTAAATCTTTATATGAATTTTTCTGAAAAATTTACTCTTTTTTATGTTTTAATATTTGGCTTATAATTATTTAAATTATTGATTTTTAATTTTATAATATTTATTTCTAGCAATATTTTTAAACAATATTTTACATAAAAATTTTACA
>JAQIYA010001984.1:0-11043 GCA_034699355.1 Microtritia minima
AAGTGCCAAAAGCGTGGGTAAAAAATAAAGTCTTATCGAGTGAAGGGAGAGAAGAGAAAGAAAGAGAGAGAGAGAGAAAAATAGAGAAGCTTGTGATGATTATATGGAAAGATGAAAAGGGCATTGTTCTGCAACTCTTTTCATTCGTCCCTTTCTTCTCTTGCACTTCGGTTTTGGCAAAAAAGAGTTTCGAGCAGAGCTGTGATATTTATGTCCACCCATTGCGTTGTTTGAGAGTCAGCTCTCTATAAATACCCACCAAAGCCATCAATTCTGAACACTTTTTAAAGATGACTGTAAAATATATATATACACACAAACATATATTGCTATTTAAGAAAAAACAGTGAACTATAATCTGGATTATCTTTTATTGTTCGATTAACATCGCACTGCTTTTTTGGGTATTAATATAATAATAATAAAAAATGTTATGTTTAGGCTCTGGAATCAAAAATTATAGGACTGACAATAATAAAATGCTGACCAAAAAGAAAAATCATTTCTATTGATTACAAAACGTCTTATTAATTTTAGACACAATGGGGTCTAACTGTTCACCGCTTTCGCTGCGATGCTATGTGTGGCCAAACAATGGTCGAGCTATTTATCTATTTATATCATCTCAAATCTTTCTCGTATTGATGTGTTAAAATAATTATTATTAAGGGTATATAATAATCGGTTGAAAGAAAAAGCACGAGAGAGAGAGAGAGAGACGTATTCTCTCTCTCCTACTCTATTGATTATCACTTTTAGATTTTCCGGTGATAAATGTCAGAGTTTTTTAATTAATAATTGAAAGTTTGTTATTTCCTCATGAATTATTTTGTTTTCACTCGCAAGTCTATTATTCGCTGCACAACCGGAATGGGAAGCTTAGGATATGAATGATGTTTGACTGATTTGAGATAAGGTTGTGCTGAACGGCGTTTAATGTAATTGAATTAATTTGAAATTTGGTCAATTCCTTATTAGATTTTAATTATTTAAAAGATAATTACGATACACAATCAAATTAGGCAATTGTTTTTTAAAAACATACGCGATAAATAATTTAATGGCTAAATATGAAATAGTCGTAATTAAATTGCTTCAAATTTTATTAGCGGCACACAAAATCAAATATTTTGCTAATTTTTATATTCAATAAATTTCTTGATATTTTTTAGAACAATTTATATGTTAAAAAACTAACTTTTAAAAAAATTATTCAATATATTTAATTATGCTGTATATATGCATAATAATACTGTAAAATTTATTATAGAAAATTTTAAAATTACTATTTACTCAAAATCAGTGTTTTTTGATTAACCAGAACCTAAAACTAGCGCCACATTTTAATTAATAGTTTAAATGTAAGTTTATGATTTTAAACTTATGTTTATGACAAATGCTTATCTCGGATCAAAATGCGGTAAATATAGCGCATTAATGTATTTCTCAATTTTAAATTTAATTTTAATATTTAACAGAATTGTTATCTATAGGTATTTTTAAATTTCTGATAAATATTATAATATATTTTGAAAAGTTAGAAACTCAAATTAAACTCAGTGATGCAAAAAATAATTATTGCTAAAATTTATTGCAAATTAATTTATTTTAAAGTATGAAAAAAGAAAAAACCCAAAACTACATATTTATATTTTTTAGTTTAAACCAAAATTGAAAACTAATAATTTTTTAAATAATTTCTAATTTAAAATTTAAAAAATTCAAATAAAATTGACTTAAAACAATTTTATCTCGAGTTAAGCTCAACTTTATTAAAATGTTACCAATTCTATTATTTTAATCAATTTAAATAATATTTTAATGCTTAACTTAAATTATAATAATTTTTATCGATTTTAGTTTTAATAGTTAAATTATAAAAAGCGAATGAATTAAACCATTTGAAGTAAATCGTAAAAATTTGGATTAAAATTATTTGTTATAATTGAAATTATTATTGAAATATTAAACTAAAGAAAGTTCGCAACTAGTTTTGCGCTTTGCTGTCGACAATTTCGGGTCAGCAATAAAAAAAAGTAAAATAATGCTTTGCATTAAAAAAATAGTTAAACAAAATTTTAGAGAATAAAATGGTTCAATCATTTAACTCAATCCACTTTTTTTAACAGTGAATTAGTTTACAATTAAATAATAATAATATTAGCAGTGAATTCAATAGCATTTATATGATAATAGAAATTATTGACACAACTTATTGATTGAACTAACATATAAATTATGGCAAACTATAATTAATCAAATTCCTCTTTCTTTTGATTATAATAATTTTTAAATCTATCCAACAAAATGATAACAATTATAATTTAAAACTAGTGATTAGTTAAAACTTCATAACTTTGAAGCGACTTTAAAATAGTGGTAATTAAGCGACAATTATATAGTATACGCCATCTAACGCTGAAATTTTTCAAACTCTCTAGCATTAAGTGATTTTTAAATTTATTTTCGTGTAAATATTAGTTAATCATGAAGTATTTGATCTTATTATTAGCCACTAATCAGGCCTAATGATCATATTAAACGCTAATCAAATCAAGATCATAACACTCGACGCCTGTCGAGTCAACTTTCAACGATGTTTACACTCAAAGGTATTCATTTGACTATTTTTTATTCTTGAAATTAAAATCAAAATATAATAAACACAATACCCGATGACCGGCATCGCAGATGATCGCCGAAAGTCGACTGACTCGACACCAACAGCTGCTGCTCCGACCGGCCTTACGGCCAGTGGTGGAGAGCCGTCGAGGCTTGACTTTCCAGCAATTGGTGAATCTAATAAACAAACTGCGAATGAAACCGGACCGCGGAGTGTCCCACAACTACGCTCAGGACGGCATGAATCGGTCGCGCAATATTCTCGTCTATCGCGGCGAATACAACCGATACACCAGTTTCGCGGCGTTGGGAACGCTGCTGTTCGCGACCGTCGCCTTCATCTACATTCAAATCCGAAACAAGTACTTTCCCGAACGGCGCGATCTCGATCGGGTCAGTCCCGTGGACTTGAAGTCCGAGAAGTACCTGATCTACGGTGTGCTCGCCTATCACGGGCTAATGATTGTGACCGCCAAGCGCTGGGTTTTGCGCATCTATTACGACGAGATGCGTAAGGTGTTCACCCTGTCCTACCATAAGTGGTACAATCCGTTTCGCACCAATCGGTACGAGTGTCGAGCCGGCGACGCCGTTAGGCTCGACCATCGATTTACGCATCTGTTGGGCAACACTAGAATCAATTGGCGAATGTTTATGATCGTCGAGAGTTCGTTTCGCTTTCCGGTCTATTTCAATATGCTTTACGGTTACTCGAACCCCGACGTGATTGACTCGCTTAAGGATAATCCCGAGCGGGAGTTCAGGAAAGAGCCGATGAAAAATAAGAATTTAGTTGCTTATAAAAAATCTGTTTAGTTTAGTTAGCAATAAATTTGAAAATAATGTCCGCAATAAAAAATCAGTGATTTTACTTTCTCGCAAATATATTAATATAAAAATTAATTTATAATATAATTTATGAGAATATATAAGTTATAATTTATATTCAATAATAAAGTTATAGTTAAGAATAATGTTGATAAGTTATAACAAGCTATGTTCTTCATAAGTTACTTTTGTATATAAGTTTCAGATAGAGAGATCAAATACTATTTTATAGTAAAGTTAAGCAGATATATTGAGTAAATATAAAATTCAACACAAATTTACTTTAAAATATGAATCTAATTCAAGGAAACAGTATGTGGTCTAATGTTTATAAGTGAAAGACTATTGATTTGATGCCATTGATATAGATAAGTAAATATTTGGCAAACTTTAGAGAATAAACACAATAATAAAAAATACTGTAAAAATTTTCTTCTCATTCGACTCAGTCATTCAAGAGTTTTACATGATTTGATCATTAGACGAATTTCTCAGTCTGCAAATGATTAGAAAATTAATTAATATTAATTATTTAGATTAGAAGTTTCTAAACACACAAACCTCTCCTCGTTTTTATTGATGAGCTGCTCTTCAATTAATCCTAATTGTGTGCGAAAGTGTTGAGCATTAGCAAAGTCGCCAACTCTTTCGGCGTCTTTAATCTTTTTACTTAAATTGCGCGAATTATCTCTTAACTCTTGAATTGACGAGTAAATGGCTTCTTCATACTAATCGAATTTAAAATGATTATATGATATGCAAAAGCAATGGCGAGTTTAAGAGGTATAACAATAAAAGAGTTCGCCTCTAAAGCACCGCTAAGACACCTCTAAGACATCCGTATAGTGATTATAAGCATTGATTTTAGGCTAAGAAAAGCGTATGAAAAGCAGAATTGAGTTTGCTTTAAGTAATTTTGCTCGAAATAATCACAAATGGACGACTTATACCCGAGCGCTCCGTAAGTTAACGTAAACAAGAATGGAGGCGAGTTCGAGCTCGTCGTTGTAGTCGTTTTTAAGTGGTATACTTCTATAACCTATAAATGAAAAACATTTTTTTTTTGTAGAAATTTTGATTTATTTGACGGCTTTATTTGAATACCCTGTCGCACACAGTTGAGCGGATACGTTCCGTGTCCTAAAAAGTTCGGATCGCCGAACATATCCTCGTCGTAAACAACAAATCTTAACATCGCTAAATCGGGACAACAAATATCGAAAACAAACGTCTCGTTCCACACCGGATTAAATCCATTGTCAGCTTTAAATTATAAATTCAATTAATTGAAAATGCAATCAACAAACAGCGATGTTTTCGAGTTACTTACGAATACAATTTGTCTTATATTTGTTGGCGTCATAATCGGTGCCAACAATTTCCACCTCAACAAACGGACTGATCATTCCTCGACCGGATTTAATGAGATGTCGAGCTGCGATTACCTGTTATAAAATATACCCAACTTTATCGATTTAATATTAATAAAAAGTAATAATAATTCGAAAACTTTGACTCTTACTTTCACAGTAAGAGTTAAAGGTTGGACGCCTCGCAACGAGTTTCGATCGTACGGATTGAAATCAGAGTCAAACATGATCTCGCTTTTGCAGACGTATCCGCACTTTCCGTTCTGCATAAACTTAGCCTCATTCAACTGCATGGAGCGGTCGGGCGTCTGATAGTTAAGAGCTGCCATTTGAATGCCGCAGTTCCACAGTTTTACGGGATCGTAGTTCGAGGAGTCTATTCGGCCGCCTTTTGGATAGATGCGAGTGAATTGCGTTTCGTTGTACTTCAATAAGAACCGGCAATGCTGTGGACTAATCCATTTCTCCACTTTGGTCTCGGGAAACGAAGACATTTCGGTAAAATTACCAATTCCTGTAATAATTGATATTCAATACAAATAATTGAAATAAATAAATCAAACTTACTCTCCGGAACAAACTGGACTGCGCGACAGTAAATGATTAAATTTGATAATTCGTGCGCGATTCGCAAATTCTTTTCCATTTCTTGATTATGTTTGATCTATAAAAACGTGAAATTATATTAAGAATTTATTAACGTGAAAAAAAAGTAGACAACTATAGTAACATTTTTTATGACTCACTTTATCGTTAACCAGTTGCGAAGTTTCCCGTATTTTCGAGACCCACTCAACCATTTCCTCTTCAGATTGAGCCGCAATTTCAATGGGAGTGGTCTGCGTGGGTGACACAATGCGAAAAACCCAATCGCGGCCCCGATTGGCCACCGCCACAGTGCAGCCCACAATATCAATGCTGCCCTTTTGCAGATTTCCGAGCGGCATCAGGTCCGGCGACAGTTCTTCAGTGTTGTCATGAATTTCGACTTCCTCGACAAAGTTGGCGGGAAACCAGTGCTGCTTTTTGCCGCCGTAGTCACCCCTCCACCAGCCGCCGTCCAGTTTCACCACATTGATTATGATGGCGTGCTTGCAGAACGACAGTTCGTCGTCCCGTTGGGCTCGATAGTCGTATAGAGCCTTAACGGTAATCGGAAAACTGTTGGGATCCATGTAATTGCCTTCTGATCCTAACGGCTCCTATTAAAAAAATTTACATTATTTTTTAATAGTTTAATACTGGACTAAAAACTGTTAACTGTTAATTAAATTAACACATACCGATCCGACTCGTCGGACAATTTCCTCGTTAGTTGGATATTTTAATTTGACTTTTCTATGTGATAAAATCTTAATTAATTCTTAAAATGCATTTTAAATCAACTTTAAACAGAATTTTAATTATCAATACCTATAAAGAGGATGTTTTTCGTAAAAATTAATTAATTCGACCAAACTTTCGTATTGAATGTTTCCGATAATATACAGTCTTCCCTCGTGTTTAATACGACAGTGTTTTATCCGATTTTCAGCACTAAACCAAATTTCACAAATATATTAAGTATAATATATAAATAAATATATTTATCGAAATATTTTGAAGCATACCGAAACGAAATAGAAAACGAGTTCTCCTCTTTCTCGCTAGGTCTGACTAAAAAGGCTCCATCATATCGCAGTCGTTTGAGCATATCCTCGGCCTGTGCGCGAGTCATACTCTGATGGTACCACTCTTTTCCTTCGTGCGAATTCGGCTGCGGCACGGGTTCGGTCAAGTAGATGGAGAACTCCTGACTCCTGAGCGGATGCGACTGATAGTGCGTGATCAGCCCGTAGAGCGTGTCGAACATCACCGAATCGATGAGATAAAACTTGGTCTGTCCGCCGCGTTCCTGTTTCTGTTTGATTCGGCAGTGATTCACTTTTGCCTGTCGCCAGAACGAGAGCGAATAGTCGCCGACGAACGTATCACTTTCCCTGACTAGAAACGTGCCGTCACCCAAGTGCGAGTAACGCTGCAGCAGAGTCTCGGCCTGATTGCGGCCGCCGGACAGCTTGCCGTGAAACCATTTCTCGTCGAAGTGCAACTCCTCCGAACCCACTATGTTGGCCTCCCTATGCTGGAGGCTCTCGTTGCGTTCCGACTCGTTCTCGTCGTCCTCCTCGACGGTGTGCTGATCCTCCGCGTAATACATTTTCTCTTTGGTGAGCATAAAGAAATGCGGTTTCCATTCCTGTGTTTGTATTTGATGAAAATGTCGAGTTAAAAGTTGAATATAATTAAATAAATGTTAGTTTACTCTATCGACGGGATCTTCTAAATAAAGAACTCCGTTTTTAACAGAGTTACTAATGTCCATATCAGTGACATTTTCTTCAGTCGATCTCTGCTGAACTATTCGCTCGTCCGAGCCTTCAGGTAATTTTTTATGCTAAAATAAATAATAGTTTATAATATATAGATTAGTTAAATCATTCACTAATTCTAAAAATTTATAAAGATTATACACTTTAATTTGAAACTTACTTTAATAATAAACTTTCGTTTTAATTGATTGGGTGAAGGCATAGCAGACCCTTCCCTTTCAATTGGTTGAGTTAACAGTAAATCTAAAAAGTTTTAATAAATAAACAATTTACTTACAAAATTTCAATACCAATTAAAAATGATAACATACCACCAAAAACTTCTTTAAAAGCTTGAGCCATATATCTCTGTTGGCTTAATGTGCAATGATTTTCTATCGACAAAATGACTGGATATTCAGAAGTAATAAAGGCGTGTTCATTGATTGTCTTAATAACATCAATAAACCGAATTTTCGTGGTCAACGTGTGTCCATGATATATCAATGGCTTATTATCGGGACCGTCCCAGCAGTCGACTAAACATTCAAAATAAACAGATAAATAATTTCAGTTAATGTACAGCATATTAATTGAGCAAATGTGTGTGAATTTCATTACGTTCTATACATCTGCAGCCCATTCGAAGACATCGCGCGTACGCATCGGTAGACGACTCGCTTCGGACCTGATCGCCAGTTAAGTATGTGTTGTGCGACGACGCTATCCAGTAATGCGTTAGCGGTTTATTCATGTCATGATTCACTTTATTGTGCTTTGCGTCCCATATTTCGTTTTGTTTTGAGAATAAAAAATTCACGAACTCTCGAGGCGTCAGATATGGTTCGCCGGTATTACGGTTTGGTTCGGAAATGAATTCCTTTATCAAAATGTTGACCGTTTGCTCGTCAGTCGCGATCTCCTCCTTCTGTTCCTGCGTTAAGAACGTGACAAACTCTTGTCGAGTAATTCGTTTGCGATCGCGCGAGTAATTCGCAAAATATTCGCCAAAAACTTTGTTGTCGTGAATCAAATTATGATAGAAAGAGGTAAAACCGTCGAACGCTATTTCACCGGTACGTCGAGTGTCCACCTCTTGGAAGAGCTCTTTCATTCGTTGATTCTGTAGTTTACAGTTGACTCGCGTCAGAAATCCTTTCAACTCCTTCAGCGAAACACTAAAACAATAAGCATTTATTTATGGAATTCACTAGAATTGTCACAAACAAAAACCTACACTCCTTTCGAGGTTTCGGTGGAATGAAATTCTTTTCGGAGCCATCTTTCGGCTTGAATGGCATGAGAGGAGCGAATCGTTTCGTCCGCCAAATACCGCACACATCGCACCCATTGCTCGCACTCTCGCGGAGAAGTGGCTAATCATTAGATAACAGATAAAAAAGACGAACACATTTAAAACGCGATCTCATACCGACGCAGGAGAGCGTCTTCAGGCGAAAGCCGTTGCCGTACAGTATGACAAAACACTGCGCTCTCTCCCATTTGCGGGTCTCGTCGTGCCAGCGCTCGAATATCTTCGAGTACGGCCCGATTCGCACCTCTTTCACGTCCCTCAGGTCGACACAGCCCTCGACCGACGTCTTCCCCGACGCCGTCCACACCACTTGTCTGGTCTCGAGTCGCAGCACGAACTGCTTGCGTTCGGGCCGGCCTTTGGTGTAGAACTTGGTGAATGTGGAGCCGAGTTCGAGCCGTTTGATGATCTGATCCATCTCTTTGGAGGCCACGCTGTGGACGGCGGACGCGCTGCCGTGACTGACGATGCCGTTCATGACTGACACCAACTGTTTTGTTTGTCGAGTTATTTAAATGGCTTTCAATACCTTTTATTTATTTATGTATTCTTCGTTAACAAATCGAGGTATCGATCAGTGATTTCATCATATTTTTGGTGGACTATGTTTGAGTGATATCTCGATGACGACAATATTATCGATGATATTATTTGGTTGTCAATAGTTTTATCAATATTTTTGCTCATAAATTATCAAAAAACGTAATCTATTTTTGTTAGAGATATAATCATAATCAAGAGATTAAGTGACGATCGATAGGATGAGCACGAAATGAGTGCGAAATAGTCATCGTTTCGATGTGACTGACAATCACACGATTGTCGAATTTAGTGAAAGCATTAAATCAAAAGTGAACCGCATTTTTCTATTCGCGTTATCACTCGAAGTGCAGACTGCGTTCAAGTGTTGACAATAATATTTCAAAATTGGTCGCTCAGCGCAACAGTTGTTTGGAGAGCGCGTCCTTTGAATGCGTGTCAGCATTTCTATTTCATATAACATATATTTCAAATTTGCTTTTATTAACAAACCTTAATTATTTTATAATTAATAATGAATAGTTAATAATAGTTATATATTTTACATTAAAATCGAATAGTGATCGAAAGAGTGGAGAAAAAGATTTATGTCAAACATTGTTAGAAAGAACGCACAGAGAGAACAAAATAAGTTCAAATAAATTATGCGAAGGATATGAGACTTCACTGAAAGCCGACATCGATTCACTAAAACGGGACAAACAGAGTGTCGAAATTGAAATCTTCGAATTGACGGCATTGAAAATGGATTGCAATAAACGCATCGAAGAGAAGGAGAATGAACTGAAACGAGTCAATGAAGAGCGAGAGAAAGTGATGATGAATATTGCTGATCATCGCTATTTAGGTTGAATTGAACAAAGATCTATACACGAAGATATCGACGCTTCAGATGTCAAAGGAATGGTCGATGACTACAGACGTGGCCTCGAGCAGCAGCAATGGCGAGCCGAGCAAAGCCGACCCCTTCGACGAGAACAACGCGGACGACAGCGATGTGGTGGTCAGCACCAGCTTCGACACCGCCAACGATCACCACAAGCGAAAGGACGCCCTGAAGCGCAAAATGCCAAACGATGCACAGAGCGCGTCGTCGCCTAAAGTGAAAGTTAGCGACAATAAAGTGAAGAGCTTAAGAAGAGGTCGTCCGAAAGTTAAGCCGAAGAAAATTGCGGACAAGGATGACGACAGCGAAACAGAAATCGATACGGACTACACGGCTATCATTGAAAAAAGTCGTGATAGTAAAACAAAATATAATTTAAGGATCTCCGAAACCACCGAAGAATAATGAGGAACTTTTTTAATTCTCTATCTTTGTTCATCAATTAATTTCATTAGTAATGTATAAAATTTCATTTGAGAACAGCGACGAGACTGTCATCGATGATGACGTCTCAGGGCTTAACTTCTAATATACTTCTAATAATAATAATAATCATAATGAGCTTTATTAGGATAACCAAATTAGCGAAAGCTAGTTTACATTTGGGTCCTTAAATATTTAACAAATGATATATATTTAATGTACAATTAAAGTTGATTAAAAATATGTTTAAAAATTTCTGTTTTAAAAGAATTAAAAGTAGTTATCTCTCTGAGACAAATTGGTAGAGAATTCCAATATTGTATACCTTTATAAAATATGTTAACATTTGTTATTATTTTCATTATTCTTGTTTAAGTATAGATTACAAACTTATTTAATTCTTTTTTCTTCTTTAATAATTAAGATATGTTTAATTAGAATATTTCATAAAAATTATTTCATTTAATGATTTAATTGTTTAATATTTAAAGCTTTAAATTCAATTTTCTTCATTTTTTCTCATTTAAGTATAGTATAGTAATTTATTTAATACTTATTTAATTGTTAATATTATAAACAAAGATGAAAATAATTAAGTTTAGATACACTTAAATATTTGATTTTACATAATGAATAAGTTAAGTATTTCTATGAAATTATTTAAACAATGAAAATCTTAGTCACACTAAATTAACAAAAGTATTATAAGAA